>CATIWQ010128527.1:0-28206 GCA_949673415.1 Euphorbia schlechtendalii | reverse complement strand
GAATGGTAACTTGCTAAATGTGGCTATCTGAGAGCGGCCCGTACTAAGCATAGTATTGATGTTGTCCAGGTTTATATAACAGTCTTATCTTATTTGCGCTAGACTTAGAAAAGTTATTTCATGTGTTGCTCTACGGCGAATCATTGAACATTTGAGTATGTTGAACCGGGTTTGTTAGATTAGTCTAGTGCATCGTAACATCTTTTTATTGAACTTGCATGTTTTCTCTGCTATACTTGTTCGAAGTGAAAATCTATGTATTTAGAGTCTCTCATCTATTACATCTATATTTACTTAACTTTTCATTCTGATCTTCCCTTTCCAAAAAAAATCTCAAAACTATTTTTATTTTCCTTTACTTTGTGTTTCTTTGTTAGTCTTTAGACCTAGACCTTCCCTGTGGGTTCGATATCTTTTAAAACTACATCGCAATTGTATACTTACAGTTATCATCATTTTTCTATGTGATAAGGGGTATGACAACACCTACATTTTTCGTGAACAAGTTTTTAGCATTATTATTGAGGATAAGTCTTGCTAAATGAGTATAGCCAAGTCTCACGAACATCTTTTTGGAACCATAAAGATATTAAACTTATCAGTGGAAAAGTGGCGAACAACATGACACCAACACATGGATATAGTTATTTCCGAGTGTTTGTCTTATAGCGATCTCAAATGTATTACTTGAATCATTCATGTATTAACTCGAGGTACCACTTTCAGCTCGTGAGATCGGCTGCTTGGATCTAATCCAAGGAGTAAGCCTACACATGCTAGTCTTTTCATTCCATTGATGTCCATGCTCAATGAAACTATGACTAGGGATATTTAGACTATTCATAGTAACACGTATGTGTAGTTCTCACACCACATAGCTCCCGCTATGTATTTGCACTTTTACGTTATGAAGTAGTAATGGACTTTGTCTCATCAATGCGCATATATATACATATACATATATGATATCAGCGAGATACATTAATAAAAAGAAAGCACTAATAAACAACAAAGATGCCTTAATTATTATTAATAATAATTCAAAACCATTTGTACATTATAACTAATAAAGATATATCACCCTAATTACCTCTAGGGAATACATCATGTCTAACAATCTGCCACTTGCACTAGAGCCAATTGCCCATGTGCCTCATACCATACTCGTTAACATGCTGGTCATGTTTAACTAGAGTTAATGGTTTAGTTAGCTCATCCACTAGATTGTGATCCGGTTGGACGTGTACTAAGCTTATATTCTTTCTGGTTACCATCTCTTGCACAAGATAGTACTTTTTGAATATATGTTCATTTCTGTGACGAGACCGTGGTTCCTCCACCTGAGCAATAGCCCCATTGTTATGCAATAGACCGCTATTGGATTTATAATGATGGACACCACATAGATATCACCAATAAATCCCTTAAGCCACATGGCTTGCTTAGCTGCTTCTGAATTAGCTAAATACTTAGATTTTGTGGTTGAATTGGTAGTCATATCCTATTTGAAACTTTTCCAAACAAATGCCCATCTATTTAGCATAAACAAATAACCTAACTGGGATTTATAATCATTCCTGTCAAACTAAAAACTTGCTTCCTTGTATCCCTTCAAAGTGACATCACCTTCTCCATATACTAAAAACATATCCTTAGTCTTGCGCAAGTACTTGAGGATAGTTTTAACAGCCATCCAGTACTTCTCACCTGAGTTAGATTGAAATTTGCTAGTGACGCTTAATGCATGTGAGACGTCAGGCCGAGTGCATACCATATCAAACATGATGGACCCTATCGTTGAGGCATAAGGTATTCCATTCATGCGTAGTCTCTCATCTTGTGTTCTTGGACACTCAGATTTAGAAAGGTTAATCCCGTAGGATATTGGGAGATAACCCTTTCTTGATTGCTCAAGGTTAAATCTAACCAAAACCTTATCTATGTATGTACTTTGTGAATGACCTAGCATCCTTTTGGATCTATCTCAGTAAATAATACCAAGTATAAAAGCTGTTTCTCCAAGGTCTTTCATGGAGAACTTCTTTGATAACTATGACTTATTATCTGAAGAAAAGGAATATCGTTTCTTATCAATAATATGTCATTGACATATAATACAAGGAAAATGATTAGAGCCTGACTTGACTTACGCAATGTTGGTGTTATAATAGGCTATTCCATGCTTACACTATCTTGTATAAAAGGTGTATTTACAATCAATTGACTGTTTGTTTGATCTTCTTGAGTGCCTAACTCAAGATTGCTCCCACTAGCTTTCACAAGTATATGCTCCTTCTCTAGGAATTGAGCATTTATGGAAACAAGGACTTTTTGTTCCTTGGGATCATAAAAGGTATACACTATAGTCTCCTTAGGGTAACCAACAAACATACATCTATCAGACTTAACACCCAACTTATCTGAACTTTTCCTCATTACATAAGCAAGACATCCCCAAACTCTCAGGTGAGAAAGAGCGGGTTTCTTACCATACTATAACTCGTATGGAGTTTGATCAACTGATTTAGAGGGCACTCTGTTTAGAATATAAACTACACTCTCAAGTGCATAACCCCAAAGCATCTGCCGAGTTCTACATGGCACATCATGGACTGAAACTCATCGAGTAGGGTTTGATTTCTCCTTTCAAACACTCCATTGTGTTGGGGTGTATAAGGAGGTATCCATTGGGATAAAATACCATTATCTAGTAGATAATCCTGAAACTCTTAGCTTAAGTATTCATTGCCTCGATAAGATCGAAGGGTCTTGATACTTTTCCCAAGCTGTTTCTCTACTTCAGTTTTGAATTCTTTGAATCTATAAAACTTTCAGACTTGTGCCTCATAAGGTACAAATAACCATATCATGATTAATCATCGATAAAGGTTATGAAGTAGACGAAACCCTCATGTGTCTTAACACTCATTGAACTACATACATTGGAATCTGTTATTTCCAAAGTACTTGTGGCCCTTTGACCCTTTCCTTTAAAAGGTTTCTTAGTCATCTTCCCTTTTAAACAAGGTTCGCACGCGCCATAGGATACCCATTCCATTAGGCCTAAGTCTCTACATTTGTGTAACTTAGTTAAGCGAGTCTCATTTATGTGGCCTAGACGACAATACCATAAGTGTTAGGATTTCTCATTATCTAATCTTGATTTCTTAACAATGTTCATATTTAGAATTTCAGTTTTAGTATCTAGAACGTATATGCCATCCACAAATTTTCCACAAGCATAAAGAATATTATCACACTGAATTTGAAATTTATTATTAGAAAATAAAATTTCAAATCCTTCTGTTGCTAAATGCACAATAGAAATAATATTCTTAGCGATAATAGGAATATAATAGCAAATGTTCAAAACTAAAACAAGGCCACTAGGCAAACGAAGGCTATGTGTCCCTACAGCTGTTACAACAACCTATGCTCCATTTCCAACTCTTAGGTCCATTTCCCTCTTTGTAAGCCTCCTACTATTTCGCAATCCTTGTACAGAAGTACAGATTCGAGTACTACAACTAGTATCTAATACCCAAGTAGACTCATAGGGAACAACAGAGAAACTCTTTATCATGAACATACCTGAAGTAGATACCTCAATTGGCTTCTTCTTCACTTGTTCTGAAATCTGACCTTCTAACCCGCATTTCATTTCGGCACTTTTCATGAGTCTTCTCTTGACCTTGAAAGCTCTAGACTTTCTTATCTTTCAACCCTTAGCAACAAGTTGATTCTTAAGTTTATTTCTAAACTGTATATCATATTGTTCTAACAGATCCACCTTCTTGGAAAAATTACAATGATCACTGAAGCCATAGAAATCTATTTTGAAATTATCATACCTAAGAGGTAGACCTTTCAATACAATCTATTTTAAGGCTTCTGTATCATAAGTAACTCCCATTTTCCTTAATTGTTCAGATTTATCAAAAACAGTCATGGCGAACTCAACTGCTGAGGTGTCGACCCCTAGACTTGCCGATAGCATGAATGTTTTAGATTATTTTATCATTACAAGCTGCACAATCATAGACTCCAAGTCCATATTCTTGCAAAGATCCCTGTACCTTGGAAGCATAGTTTTAACCATGAAGTTCTTTGCGAAATCACAGTCCCTTTTGTGCTTCACGTACTTATCAATTTGATAAATAAATGGATCCTCTCCGGGGAGTTTGGGATATGGATTATCGAATACATAATCTAGACCTAGGCTCTTTAAGAACCTTGTCAAACACTCGAACCACTCATGAAAGTTGTCTCCTTTGTAAAACTTGTTGTCAATCGGATCCATTATCAATTTTAGTGTTTTTTATTCAACACTAGATATAAGTGAAAATTTGTTTAGACATTAGTATATGTCTTTTATTAAATACATAATTCATAATATTTTCTCGACATTTAAATATCCCCTTCTATTTAAATTCGAGAAATTTGGTCGAACCAATTTTTCTTAGTAGGTAGAATCCATAGCCACTAATCATGAGCCCCACTATCGTAGGTCAAGCAACAATAAGATAACCATGGTTGGAACCCATCCATTTGCATCTCCTGATATTGCTAATCCATTTGAGTTCTCTTTCTCGAGACGTGCGTGCCCAATTGTACAACTCCTCAAATGTGTCTCTAATTCAGCATTAGCTCCAATAATATGGACAACTAACCCTTCTTTGTTAAGGCTTTAACCCCATCTAGTCTCATGATAAAATGCATGGTAAAGGAAATCTTGTTGTACTTGTTCTTACATCCATTAATAAGGTTCGTATCACGACTTATGACGGGAAGATAATTTACCGCCTTAATATTATTGTAGGGATTTCATTGGTGCCACTGGTCTCACCCTAGTCTAGGTCTTATATGATGGATATGATTATGAAATAATAATTTAAGGTTATTAGGAATTATTAACTCTAAGGGAACATGCTCTGGACTGGTATATCATAATCATTCCATTATGCCAAGACTTCACATAGCATGCAAAACATACAAGGTCCATGTTTAAGTTCTTGCACCAATGTTTATAAGTTTTAATTTAAAAATTTAAACCACATTTGTAAAACCATATGCAGAATCCAATTCCCATACTAGATATCGACTAAGTCATAAAAGTCCCTTGGGTACTCTTGAATCTAATACCGATGGAGATTTCCAGGTAGGAGAGACCTCCTAAAAGTGAATGAGTAGCCATGTCCAATCCATGCCAAAATCACCACGGGCACTTCTATTCATTGTATGACGGATAATTATGATTTAAGATTTCATTCTTTAATTAAGTGTAGTACGAGATGACCCTCAATTAAAGCATTTACATATATGGTAAAACATTGCTAGTTTTACATGATAATTACCTAGACTAAGTTTGAGCAAAACCTTAATATAGTTATCACATCATTTTCTATAACAGGAATTGAATCCTAAGTCATGCATAGAATACTTCAATCAATTCATATTAAATCACATTTTAACATATTATTATCAATCATGCATACCATAAGGCAGACTCTAATATCACTGCTGGTTAATCATGATAGTAATTGAACATGCAATCGTTGAAAGGTGGAATTTCAAAACTTAAAATTAACCTAAAGGATCTTCTTAGCATGCTATTATTGATATAATCTACGTTAAAACATTCCATAGATACTTTAAGATTTATAAAACATATAAAAGAAACCTAGCATCTAAAGATTGAAGCATTATCAGTTAATGCGTGCTTTCTCTCTTTTGGTAGCGGTGTTCCCTTTGAGTAATTTCGATAGCACTTCATTAGCACGAGCTTCTAAACTAGGAGAGCCTCTACGATTGATCCACATGGATCTTCACCGACCAAAACCTCTAGGAGGAAAAACTTGTGAGTAGATACCAGCTGCTAGACCACTCGAAAAGCAACCCGAAAGTAAACCTAAAGGATCACTTAAGAAAGAGCCTTCAAAAAGAATTTTTCGATTGTTTGGAGAAACTCATGAAAGACCTCACAAAATAAAAGAAGAAGAGGGAGTTGAATCCAGAGAGAATATGAGCTTAAAGCTATTTTTAGATGTTGTTGTGTGTGAATAAAGAGAGGTGATGGAGGACAAGAACATCACTACAACAACTAAGGATGACAAAAACCAAGAGGAAGATAAGAACATCACTGCAACAACTAAGGTTATTGTTATTCTTTCTTTCAATCACAAAGACAAATGTCTCCAAGTCTCAAGTCAAGATGAGAAGGAATGGTGATCGATAATGCATCATCTTATCTTGCTACTTCTAGCAAGGAGTTCTTCACCACTTTGAGACACATGCTAGCAAAGAAAGATGCCAAACCGAGGCATATTAGATGGTTGCTGCTCCTTCAAGAATTTGACTTGGAGATTCAAGATAAGAAAGGATCTGAAAATGTTGTAGCGGATCACCTATCTAGTATCACCTATCCAGATTCAGGATCGCACCCTTGGTTTGTCGAATATGCTTACTACCTTTCTGCTAATGTTAAGCCTATGCATTTATCTTTTCATCAAAGAAATAAATTCTTCGCTGACATTAAGTATTATTTTTGGGAGGAACCATTCCTTTTTAAGTTATGTGCAGATCAAATCATAAGGAGATGTGCTTCTAAAGATGAAGTTCCAGCAATCTTGACCTTGTGTCATAGCAAGGATGCTAGAGGTCATTTTAGAGCAACCTGAACAGCCTCCAAAGTCCTTGAATGTGGTTTTTATTGGCCAACAATCTTTAAAGACTGTCACATGTTTTTTTAAGAATGCAATGAATTCCAAATGACAGGTTATATCTCAGCCTAGAATATTATGCCTTTAAACAATATCAAGGTTTGCGAAATTTTTTATGTTTGAGGCATTGACTTTATGTGATATTTTCTGAATTTTTATGGTCATAAATACAATATTTTTGCTGTAGATTATGTGAGTAAATGGGTAGAAGCAATTGCTAGTCCCACCAATGATGCTAGAGTAGTTGTTAAATTTTTGAAAAAACTTTTTACTCACTTTAGTGTACCTAGAGAAATCATTAGTGATCAAGGAACTCATTTTCGTAATAAACAATTTGAAAGACTAATGAATAAATTTTGCATTACTCACAAGATTGCTGCATAATATCACCCATAAACTAATGGGCAAATTGAAAACTCAAACTGAGAAATTAAGCATATTCTTGAAAAGACGGTTAGGAATTCTAGAAGAGATCTGGTAAACAAGCTTGATAATGCTCTATGGGCCTAATGAATAGGTTATAAGACTTCCATTAGAATGTCACCTTTCATATTGCTCTATTGGTAAGCTTGTCACTTACCTATAGAGTTAGAATTTAATGCTTCATGAACTCCAACAATTTTGAATTTTGATGAGATTCTGTAGGTGAACAGAGAAGGTTGTAGCTGAATCAATTGGAAGAATTCAGGCTATTTAGCTATGAGAATGTCATGGTATACAAGGAAAAAGTAAAGAAATGGCATGATAAGAGGATCCACGAGAAAGATTTCTAGCCAGGACAATGAGTGCTATTATTCAACTCAAGATTGCGGCTATTTCCTAGCAAGCTTAATTCATGATGGACTGGCCCATACATCATTACTAGAGTATTTTCGCATGGGATCATAGAAGTTGCAAATACTGATGGACCAACATTCAAAGTGAATGGTGAAAGATTGAAACCATATTTGTCCAACGGAATGACCAAGTTTGTTGTATACAACCATTGTCTCCATCTATCCTAAGCAACCTTGACAGATATTGGTGTTCGCTTCAAACACCAATTGAAGCATTTTGATGAGCCTAAACTCAATTTTTTTCTTTACTTGTGAATATTATTTCAGTTTATATATAAATATGTGTGCGCTTTATTTTTAATCATAATGTTTCCTTTAATTTTTTTAGGTACACAAATCAACTAAGTATGAGGAAGCAACATGAAGATTAAAGTCCAAACATTTTGTTGCTTGTCTTACTTTACTTTTTTTATACAGGTGGTTTGACTTTCTTTTTCAATTTGTTTATTAATTTTCTCCCCAGCTAAGTTTCTTAAATTATTTTCTTTATTAATTAATAATCATGCATTATCCCCAAGCTTACTCTTTGATTGCACTTGTAGGTTATGTGTCTTCAAGGCGAGGAACATTTTTAACTTTATTTCTTTTGGAAAGTGAAAATTGAAAGAGGTAAATATTTTTCTTTAAGTCATTTAATTTAATAAAGACACTAGGTATTATTATTTTAAAACATCTTTTGGGTGATTCATATCTGGTAATGATGATGAAGTGTGAGATGAATGTAAGCCTCACTTGCATGCAATGATGATCCCACAGATATTCCTTTTTTTTAAATTTTGTTTGTTCTTTTGGTATTCCCTATTAATTAAGTTTTTGTGTTTCAGTTATAGCACAAAAACGTTTAAATTCATTTGCTTTAAGCATATTTTCCAGCATTAAGCGTGAACTCTTCTTACTTTGAGTCCTTAATTTTAAATTAGTTAGACATAATAGACTAAATAATAAATTCCCTGCATAGTCATACTTCTTAATTAGCATGTTAATTAAATTAGGACTTTGTATTTCGATTAATAATTGTTTTTCTAATTTTCAATTAATACTAAATTAGCTCATTTTTTATTAGCAATTAAATCAACATCATTATCACCTTAAATAGTGGGATTGCATTTGTTTTCAAATCACTTCAACATATTTAATTTACATAATTTAATTTAATTTAAATTTCTTTACTAATTTTCATTAATACCGAAATTGTTCTATTTTTCTTCCTTAATTAATATCTTACATTTAAATTATTTTCCTATAAAAATAACCTATTTTAATTAAGTCATTCATTTAATTATTCGGTCATGTACATGTAAATTTTAAAATTCCATTCGGCCACACATTTTTGAATTTGTATTTCAATCCTAATTTGGGTAAACAATATCTCTCTTTTAAATATTAATTAATTTGAAAAGCATCTCTTCTTTTACTTCACATTTTTTTAATCTTAATTTTAGTATTTAAATTCCTACATTTTTTCATGTTATCCACCTGTCCTTTATTTCAAAATTATCACAGATCATTTCTTTCCAACCAAACAAATTTTCTCTTTCAAAATATATTTTCATAATCCTCTTTTAACTCACTTTCCAATTTCAAACTCCTCACCTCCTCTCAGTTTTTTTGTAACCTTTCCTTCTCTTGTTAAAAAAATCCACAAGGTATAAAGTTTCTAGCAAGAAATCGGCCAAAACTCCAATGAAACAGCCAACCCCTTCCTCGTCAGCAACACCTTCAGTGGAAAGAAGTTCGGTGATGAGGAGCTATCACTCAAGAGAATGTTTGAGTTTTCTGATGAAATACAAAGGGAAAAGTATTCTCCAAATTGCAAGAATTCAAGACCTCTAGGGCGATTCCATGGGAAGATCTTAGAACCTTAGACCTGGAAGAAGGTTTCCAAAAGTTTTTGAAGAATGGAGGGTTGAATCTTTTGCTGAGAATAAGGATCCATCTTACAAGAAGCTGACTATGGAATTTCTCAGCACTTTTTCAATGAACAATGAGATTAAAGCCTCTAATAACGCAACCAAGTTTGAATTTCGCTTGTTTAGATTTAAAAAGTGTCTCTTTAAATGATCAAAACCTCTACCTAGGTGTTGTGGATGGAATCATACTGATTTTAGAAGAATATGAGAATTCTCACAAGGAAATTCCAAGTGATTTTGGTGCGATAGAGTTTTGGAAGGAGATTACTGGAGAGGAAGATTATGTAAATGATAGCACCAAGCTCATGAAAGAATATTGTTCGTTCGATGCCGCTTAAATAACACAGCAGAGGGGGGGTGAATGCAGTTACTTGGTTCTTTTTATGAGTTTATGAAATTTTTTCAAAGTTTAGTTTTTAGATGTATGCTGAGTAACTCTATGCTGAGTGCAGGTTTAAAAACTACAATCTACTCATCTTTGCTAACTTAGTTTATCTTCAATCGCTATTGAGTACTTTACTCAGCGCAGATTGGTTTCTCAAGCTTAGCGATTAAAACAAAGAGAATGATGAATGAGCAAGACACTATAAAGATAAGCGACAAAGGTTTGAAACTTAACACCTGAGATTTTATCCAAGTTTGGCCCCGAGCTTACCTCCAGTCCGCGGATTCTTTTCCGAGCTTTAATCCACTATTATTTCTTTTCTTCCTCAGGTGAAGAAGCCTTACAACGGGTAGATCGATTATAGAAAGTACCTTCCTAACTACCTCTCAAACCACAGTATAGGTACCCTTCCGAAACTGTCACTCAGATTTGAATAGAAATGTGAAATAAGGATTTCAACTTATAAAAATCATTGAATCCTTTTATAATGTTAAATCTAAGATTTGATTCTCTCTATTATAAACAGATTAGACGATTTGTGTTTGCTTAGAATGCTTGATTTGGAATTTCTGAATGCTGGGAATTTTTTGACAGTATTTCAACTCTTAAGAAACTCGAGGTGATTCACCAAGTTTGAACGTCCGCTTCAGCATTCTATTTATACTTGAAGATCTTAGAAGTAGCCGTTGCAAACTCCTTATCTTGATTTTGTCTTCAATTTCTCTTCTCTTTACAGCTTTCGAATTTATCCATTTGAAACAAATTCCAGGACATTTTGAGATAGAGAATTCAAACGTTGAAGCTCGATATTAATTTGTTAATCTGAATGCATCAAAAAGTCATTTCTTCAAGCAATTCTGTTCTAATAGAGAGGCTGATAAGTGTATCATTACACTTATTATCTTGATAGTTTCAATCATAAAACGATATGGTTTAGCATGATTTTGTACTTCATATAAAAGATTTCACGTTGTATGTAATTATTTTTTATGGAAGTGCAGAAACTAGGTGAATCTTGGGAGTAAAATGATCAAAGATGGAATTCTATGTAAAAGAGTGAAAAAGGAGCAAAAAGATGCGTGGAACACAAGGAATTGGCTTAGGATCGAAGTTGTCAAAGATCGGCAAAGTTGGAAAGAAGAATCATGAAGAAAAACACATGTCATGATTGTGACACCCATTCGCGGTCGCGACTTGTCATTCTTCACAAATAGAAAGTTACCAACTATTGTTCACGATCACGACATGTATATCACGCTCGTAACTTGTAACGGTTTTTGGTCAACTCTTCTCAACTTTCAACCGCCGGATAAGAACAATCAACCACCATCAACCGCCATCAACTATCAGACAAAAAGACATCTCTGGAAGTAATCCAATCATGAAAAGGTGCCTTTCTATTGAAGATGAGGATGAACCTCTTCATCCAATCACATTGAAGTGATGCAACCCTTCGCCAATGGACATGACTCTTCATTTGGATAGACACTACCCTTCGCACTCTATAAATAGAGTCCTAAGAGCATGTCCAACCATTTTCCCCATTTTCCATTCCCCAAACCCCATTTTGCAGGGTCTACAGTGTTTTTGCTCCAACAATCTTCCTCATTTTCAATTCTCCATTTCAGATTCCAATAAAGTAATAATATTTTATTATTATTATATTAATTTATTTACATCAAACCTATTCCCAATAACCAAAAAAATATTAAACACATTAAATTAAATCAAAACTAAAAAAAATATTAATATAATAACCATTCCCCAAAATGGGGTACCCCATATATAGGGAACTCCATTTTGGGGATATACTATATGGGGAATGGTTGGACTTAACCATTCCCCATATTTATTCCCCATTTTGGGGATTTCCCCAAAATGGGGAACCATTGGAAGTGGCCTAAACCAACCATTTTCGTGGGGGGATGAATGTGTGTGATATTGTTGACGCATATGAAGAATGCGCGTATGCATAGATAGAGAGTGAAAATTGTATAGATTTAGCTATTTTCAAAGTGTTAGTGAGAAAAATGTATAAGTGATTTGATTCTTATTTCGATCACTAGATTTCTCCACAAATTCGAGTGATTATTGTATGAGTGTATAAGGATCTCTTCCCAAAGGTGTCTTTTTGTCTGATTGTTGATAGCGGTTGATAATTCTTATCTGGCGGTTGGTAGTTGAGAAGAGTTGACCAATAATTGTCACAAGTCGCGAGCGCAATATATGTGTCGCGATTGTGACTATTGGTTGGAAATTTTCTACTTGTGAAGAATGACAAGTCGTGACCGCGAATGGGTGTCACGATCATGAAATGTGTCTTTCTTCATGTTTCTACTTTGCAACTTTACCGTTCTTTTGACAACTTCGATCCTAAGTCAATTCCTTGTGTTCCACACATCTTTTTACACCTTTTTCACTCTTTTTACATAGAATTCCATCTTTGATCATTTTACTCCCAAGATTCACCTAGTTTCTGCACTTGCATAAAAAGCAACTTCATACCACGTTAAATCTTTTATATGAAGTATAAAATGACTCAAAACCATATCATTTTATGAATAAAAATATCGTTGTTAATTCTGGAATCTCGTCTTCATCAGTAAAAACTTTAGTGGAATAGGGCATTCTCCCAATCTGTCCCAACAGATTTGCCATCGTTCGACACCCGTATTCTATCATTCCAGGATTTTATGCGGCATATATAAGTGTCTCCATCATTATCCTCGAAACATCAACAGGTGTGCCATTCTAAATTACTTCCATCATAAACAATACTTTAGGATTGACAAGATCGGAAGTTGACTTACCAAACAATACACCACTTAAATAGAAGTGCAATGTGAGTAAACAAGGATCATAAATCCACCGGCTATAGGCAGATTCTTGTTTGAACTCTGTTTGGCCAGTCAGGTGGTTCCATGTTGGTAAAGGATCCCATCCAGGAAGCATCTTGTTGTAGTAATCCTTTGGAAATCCCATATATTTGTCTAGTGCTTTCCTTGTCAACTTGTATTCTTTTCCATGATGATGATAGACTAGGCAGTCCTTCTTATGGTTCTTCCACACCAATGTGACCAACATCTCCATACAGCTGTCCACACTATCCCCTAAAGACATATTTGAGTAAATGACAAAGTTAAGAATTTTGAGATAATACATTACCCTATCATAAACTCCAAGGTTGATGAAACTGTTCTTATGAATGGTGTAGGAACTTTTGTATTTAGCATCCTTGATTATCTCAAAATGATCTCCTTCTTCATGTGAATGGATTAGAAATGGTGATTCATACCATTCTTGTAAATTTGACGGAGGAACTAGGTTGGATTTGTTTTCCAAAACCATTTTGAAATGAAAGAAATTTTGAAAGATATGAGGTAGTTTCAGATTTGGAATTGAATTGTGATTAGAAAGGTAAGAATTTTAGATTGCAGAAGTGAGAAATTGATGAACACTCGCACATCAATTTTATAGAGGTTTGAGAAATAACTGTCAAATAATTGCTAAACTACTGCAGTTTTGGTACAAGTCACGATCATGATTAATTGTCACGATTATGACTTACAAAGTTTGCGAAACAGAAAGTTTTGTTAAGGGATTCACGAGCGCGAATGCGGGTCGCGAACGCGAATAGGAAAAATAGAAGAATTTCTTCTATTCCTCTATAATTCAGACGTAATAATATGACGTATCACCTCCAAGATGATTATTTCATATATTTTTTCACATCTAAGTTAGGATTGATAAATTATACAGTTTAGGAAAGAAACAAATAAATTTAATTGGAAAATATACCGTATTCACCAAATTTTTTATCTCTAAGAACGCACTTACCTTCCCCTGCAATGGTGCCAAAAACTTGTTCGCAAGATTTTGACTATACCCGTTCCGATAAGCTTATCTTTGGTAACGTTTCCAAAAACCTTGTTCCCCACTTTTCTACTGATAAGATAAAAGTTCTAAATATGAACATTTGTTGTTAGTACCGCTTATCAAATAGAAAAATGATGACCACTTCAAGTATGCAATTGCGATGTAGTTTTAAAAGATATCGATCCCACAGGGAAGGAATTCGGTTCTTAGGACCAACTAGAGTTACGGAATAAAAGAAATAAGATAATTTTTATTGGAGGGTTTGGATGATAGACTGATGAATAAATAGATGCATGAACAGATTAGAGAAGATGTAAATTATATAGATATTTCCTAAGAATAAGTATAGTAGAGAAAGACATGCAAAATCATCAAGAAGATTTCATACACTAGATAACTTCAACAAACACGGTTCTAGACGCCCAAATATTCAATAATTCACCATAGAGCAACACATGAAATGACTTTTCTAGTTCTATGGTAAACGAATTATGACACTTATAAGAACCTGGATAACAATAATACCATGCTTAGTACGGGTCGCTCTCATATAGCCATATTTAGCAAGTTACCATTCCAAAAATGTTGGCTCACTAAACAACATTATAATCACAGATCCAATGATTATACACAATCTTGTTAACCCTGAAATCACTCTTAAAGTTAACTCTAAAGCATATAACTTGATTAATATAAATGACGCACGATGAAATACTCGTTATGACACATAGACATATCATAAACTTCAAAATAGAAAGTATAGGTAGAAAACAAAGTAAAGTTGTAAGGTATGCAAGTGAAAGCTAAAGTTGATCAAATTGTATCCACTCTTTAATGGGAGTCCTCAATTCCCGCAATTCCTGCGTCTACTTTGAATTCGGTCTCGACTCGTACAGAACCTCCATTAGGATACTATTCTTTGTGAATATTGAATAAATGAATGTTGAAGAACGAAAACTTTTATTGATAAGTGCTTTAAAATTACACTCATAAAATGGAGAAATCTAGTGATTGAAGTAAGAATCGAATAACTTATAAATTTTTCTCACTATAACTTTAAACATAGAGAAATCTATACTATTTTCACTCTCTATCATACATGCACACTACTATACATTGCCCACCATGCATGTCACAAAAATGGTTGAAAGTGAACCCTATTTATAGAGTACGAAGGATTGCGTCTATCCAAACGAAGAGTCGTATCCATTGGCGAAGGGTTGCATCACTTCAATATGATTGGACGCAAAGTTTCATTCTCATCTACAATGGACAGGCACCTTATCATGATTAGATCTCTTCTAGAAGGTGTCTTTTCATCTGACGGTTGATGGCGGTTGATCGTTCTTATCCACCAGTTGGTAGTTGAAAAGAGTTGACCAATAACTATCACAAGTCGCAAGAGCGATATATGTGTCACGATCATGACTATTAGTTGGAAATTTTCTGCTTGTGAAGAATGACAAGTCACGAACGCGAATGGGTGTCACGATCGTGAAATGTGTTTTGTTCATGTTTCTTCTTTGCAACATTGTCGATCTTTGACAACCTCGATCCTAAGCTAATTCCTTGTGTTCCACACATCTTTTTGCACCTTTTTCACTCTTTTTACATAGAATTCCATCTTTGATCATTTTACTCCCAAGATTCACCTAGTTTCTACACTTGTATAAAAAAAACAAATACATACCACGTGAAATCTTTTATATGAAGTATAAAATAACTCAAAACCATACCATTTTATGAATAAAAATATTATGATAATAAGTGTAATTATACACTTATCACCTTACCCATTATCATTTCTAGCAAGATATCTAATTTTCAAGAAGAAGCATTATTGGAGATAATAAGGGGTAAAATAAGGAGTGTTGGTTGGCAAATTTTTGATATTAGAGGAATTAGCCTTAATATAGTGTTACGTTATATTAATTTGGAAAATGATAGTAAACCTAGGATAGAAAGGCAACGAATATTAAATTCACACATGAAGGAAGTTGTTAAGAAGGAGATTATTAAGTTGCTAGATGTAGGAATTATCTATTCGATTTCAGATAGTGAATGGGTCAGTCCTGTTCAATGTGTTTTGAAAAAGGGAGGTATTACTGTAGTTCAAATTGAAAAGGGTAACTTAGTTCCTACTAGGACAACAACTGGATGGAGAGTTTGCATAGATTACAGAAAATTAATTGCAGCCACTAGGAAAGACTATTTCCCTTTACCATTTATAGATCAAATGTAAGAAAGGATATCAGGTCATGCATTTTACTATTTTCTTGATTGATTCTCTGGGTATTTTCAAATTCATATTAAGCTAGATGACCAAGACAAAACCACTTTTACATGTCCATTTGGTACATTTGCTTATAGAAGAATGCCTTTTGGGTTGTGCAATGCACTGGCTACTTTTCAAAGGTGTGTTTCAATTATTTTTAGTACGTATGTGGTAGATATTATGGAATTTTTCATGGATGATTTCTCTGTTTATGGAGATTCTTTTGAGAAATATCTAGAAAATTTAGATAAATTACTTGCTAGATGTGAGGAAACTAATTTGGTATTGAATTGGGAGAAATGTCATTTTATGGTTATTGAAGAAATAGTTTTAGGTCATAAGATAGATGAGAAGGGAATTCACGCAGATATAGCGAAAACCAAGATCATTGATAAATTACCTCCTCCCATAAATGTTAAGGGAGTGAGATCATTTCTAGGCCATGCTGGATTTTAAAGAAGGTTTATTAAGGATTTTTCGGTTATAGTTAAACCTTTAACTAATTTATTAGTTAAAGATCTGAAGTTCATTTTCTCTGATGATTGTTTAAAGGCCTTCAACACCATAAAAAGAGCATTAGTTTCGGCACCTATAATTGAGAAACCAAATTGGTCTCTACCATTTGAATTGATTTGTGATGCTAGTGATGTTGCTGTTAGTTGTCTATTAGGTCAAAGGTATGAAAAGAAGTTGCATGCAATTTATTATGCAAGTCACACTTTGTCTTCTGCACAATTCAATTACACCACCACGAAAAAAGAAATGTTAGCAGTCGTGTATACATGTGATAAATTAAGATCATATTTGATTGGATCTAAAGTAATAGTTTATACAGATCATGCTGCTTTGAGATATTTGTTTGCTAAGAAAGATGCCAAACCTAGATTAATTAGGTGGATCCTTCTTTTGCAAGAGTTTGACTTAGAAATAAGGGATAAAAAGGGAAGTGAAAATACCGTAGCTGATCACTAATCTCGTTTAAAAGATGATAAGGGACCTATAGGTGAAACTGGTGATATTAATGAACTTTTTCCAGATGAAAATCTTATGTTTGTTAGACATATTGTTAGTCCATGCTAAAGTTTTAGAGAGTGGGTTTTATTGGCTAACATTATTCAAGGATGCTAGAGATTTTGTTCAGAATTGTGATATTTGTCAAAGAACAGGAAATATAAGTTGAAGAGATGAGATGCCACTGAAAAATATCTTAGAAATGGAGCTTTTGATGTTTGGGGTATAGATTTCATGGGACCATTTCCTAACTCTAAAGGTAATAATTAGATTCTGGTTGTAGTTGATGTTGTTTCAAAATGGGTTGAAGCTAGCGCATATGGTAAGAATGATGCTAGAGTAGTTGCTAAGTTTCTTAAGCAATTATTTAGTAGATTTGGAGTTCCTAGGACCATAATTAGCGAGGGAGGTTCACATTTCATCTATAAGACTTTTGAAAGCTTGATGCATAAATATGGAGTACATCATAAGGTTGCTACCCCATTTCACCCTCAGAGTAGTGTTCAAGTAGAAATTTCTAATTGAGAAATTAAGTGGATTCTCGAAAAGACTGTCTCAAATTCTAGGAAGGATTGGTCTACTAAGTTAAATGATGCATTATGGGCTTATAAAAACAGATTTTAAGACACCTATTGGTATAACACCCTATAAGTTGGTTTACGGAAAGGCTTTTCATTTACCCCGTAGAATTAGAGCATAAGGCTTTATGGGCTTTGAAGAATTTGAATATGGATTTACACAAAGCTGGTGAAATAAGAAAGTTGGATTTAAATACGTTGGAAGAACTACGTTTGTCATCATATGAAAATGCAAAGATCTATAAAGTGTAGATAAAACGATGGCATGATGCGAAAATGCAGGAAAAGAAGTTTAAGATTAGAGATAAAGTTCTGTTATATAATTCCAGACTTCGCTTGTTCCCTGGAAAACTCAAATCTCTCTTGAAGGGACCTTATGAAGTTGTTCAGTTATTAAACAATGGGGTTTTGGAATTGAAAACCGAAAATGGAGTAGAATTTCGAGAGAATGGCCAACGATGCAAACCTTATCTCGAAAATAAATTTGAACAACAAGACGTTGATGTTCAATTACTATCTTCACCATAAATCATTCCAGGTATGAAAATTGAAAATATTTATTATTTATATTTAACATGTTCGTTTTTCTAAGTTTTTCTAGGACTAAGTCTAAAAATTGAAGAAATAGAAGAATTGAAGAAGGTCGCGACCGCGACTATAGAAAGCTCTCACGAAACATTTTGCAGTAAAACCTTCTATTCCTGTTGTGAAGTAAGTCATGATCGTGACATGCCTTCACGATCACAACACGGGAAGAATATGACCGTTGCAGATCGTTACTAACACGCGACAGATGGCTGAAACTGCCATTAATGGCTAATTTGAAGGAAAAATGGCTATATTGACTATTTTGGTCAATCAATAACCTATTAGAACTCTATATAAAGGTCTAGGATTGATCCCATAACCACCATAACCTTCTGTAAAAGCTTTCCAAAGTTCTAATTCTTTCATCTCTATTCTTCTACATTCCAAACCTTTTTCAACCTTTACTTCAAAAACCAACATGCCTCGTGTTAAGGTAGCCATCGATAGAAGAGAAATCCCAAACTATCAACAAGAATTTGGTTGTCCTTTTCCGATTCGTACAAGAGAAGAAGGGAAGAGATTCCAAATTCTGAACAAGTTGGAAATAACGAGTATGATTTTTCTTGATATGGTTTTCTTGGAAATAATGGGCCTCCATAGGTAAATGGCGATGTATCTTGCTGATATAGGCTTGAACATGTTTGTGGGAATGCGATTTCCACAGAATCGTGATTGGATTTTGGAATGTCTAGTGACATTCGGTTTTGAAGATAATAAGAAGAGGGTGATTCGATTTCGCAACCAAGGTAGACATTATACCGTAATAAGAGAGATGATGAGTACTTGGTTTGAGTTTGAAGTCGAAAATTCATCAAGCATGATGGATTCTTTTCAAGCAAATCGAGTTTGGGCAGATTTAACGGGTAAGAGAGTTTTCGATCCCAAAAATTCTCCAAATAAACTTATTTAGGATGAGTGTATTCTTTTACTCCACAAATACCTTGCCACTTCAGTATTTTGTCGAGTAGAGAACACTAAAATCCAAAAGAGAGACTTGTTTGTTCTTGCTTGCGCAATGAATAAGCAAAAAGCGGAGTTCGTGGATATAATTTGGGACATGATGAAGAAGAATTCAATGAGCATGAGGAATAAGATTGGGGTGGCTGAAATTATCACCGCCATTATAATGGGTGCATGAAATGAACTCCCTTATGTTCAACAACCAGGTGAGTACTTTCGATATATGGATGGGAGTTACTTGAAGAATACCAGACTTCTTCAAGAGAACGATGGTGTCTATTCTTTCTACTCCTACTCCAACCGCACCAAGAAACTAATCTCGACTCATGAAGATTCTTCTGTTGGCCCATCTGATCCAACTGATAGACGTCATCCTAGCAAGGCTTTGATGATTGAAGAAGAAGATGAAGAAGACGAAGCTCCAGAAGATTAGAAGGCGAGTATGATGGAAAAATTAGACAATTGCCAAGTGGAACTTGGGGTAATGAAAAAAGACATGAAGATTCTAAAGAAGAGTAAACAATTGATGCTTCGGAAATACTCATCTTTCTTTAGAAAACAAAATTGTCAATTTACTCCTAGTCCACCGGATTCTCCTTCTCAATAAAAATGGGTTTACTCTTTTCTTTACTTTTCTTTTTCAAATTTTTAGACCAGTAATAAAAAATTGAAGAATGAAAATTTTCTTAATTTTGTGTTATTTATACATTATCCATACCTATACTATACTAACATATGTTCAAGGTTATTGTAAGTGTTAGGTATTACAAGTTTGATGTTAGTGCACATTTCGAACAAAACTTTTGTTTCGAGTTTGAGCGCACATTAAAAGTGTGAGCGCTTTTGGCACAACATTTAGCATTTAGCAAGGATGAGTGGTGAGTAACATTCAAAAGCAACATTCCAAGTAAGTTTCGATATAATTTCAATGCAACATGAATAGTATAAATTATATAGTTTTAGTTTAATGCTACCGATAAGTTTTAAGTGTAGTAATATCTAATAGTGTTCCTACTATGAGTTTTATATGCTATTCTCGAATACATCCTGTGAGTATTGAGTGTGTTTAAAGTGTTGGGAAACGATAACCATAATACTTTGAAAGTGATCAATAAAGGATGAGGGTATCAAGAGGGAAAAATCAAAAGAAAGAGAGGATAACCAATGAGTTATGCAAAAGGTGAGGAATGGTACGGAGCAAAAACTGTAACCATTCAATGAGTGAAAAAAAACAAAAGTAGCATAGCATGAAAAATGGGTGCAAAGTACAAATCTATACTTTAAAAACATATGTTTAAAAGAAAAAATGAGAGAAAGTGGTATGGAGCATAAAATGCAACCACTAAAAAAAGGGGAGAGTGGTATGGAGAATAAAATGCAACCACTAAAAGTGTTTAGCATCCTAGGTTACCTAAAAATGCCTTGAGATCAATCTTTTTCAAAGCATGCTCCCTTTGTCCTTTATACTTTAAAATATACTAGAGAGAAGGAAAAATTCGAGCGAGCATATAACGCTTATATGAAGATGCAATTTGGTTGACCCTCCATTAAGAGCAAAGGTATGCAACCAGACTATATAAATTGCACATTACTAATTTGTGGGAAATTTCATATACTTTCCTTGAACCTTATGCAATGTGGGAATGTGGTACTCACTACGATAGTTTTTCGCCAAATGAGGTACGAACTTGAATTACTAATTTATAATATTCTGTTGTGTTTACCTTGAGGACAAGGAAAAAGTTAATTGTGGGGGTGTGATAAGTGTATAATTACACTTATTATCTTGATATTTTCAATCATAAAATGATATGGTTTAGAGTCATTTTGTACTTCATATAAAAGATTTCATGTGGTATGTATTTGTTTTTGATGCAACTGCAGAAACTAGGTGAATCTTGGGAGTAAAATGATCAAAAATGGAATTCTATGTAAAATGAGTGAAAAAGGTGCAAAAAGATGCGTGGAACACAAGAAATTGGCTTAGGATCGAAGTTGTAAAAGATCTGCAAAGTTGCAAAGAAGAATCATGAAGAAAAACACATGTCATGATCGTGACACCCATTCGCGGTCACGACTTGTCATCCTTCACAAATAGAAAGTTACCAACTATTGTTCACGATCACAACAAGTATACCGCGCTCGTGACTTGTAACGGTTTTTGGTCAACTCTTCTCAACTTTCAACCGCCGGATAAGAACGATAAACCACCATCAACCGTTAGACGAAAAGACATCTTTTGGAAGCAATCCAATCATGAAAAGGTTCATTTCCATTGAAGATGAGAATAAAACCTTGCATCCAAGTGATGCAACCCTTTGCAAATGGGCACGACTCTTCATTTGGATAGACGCAACCCTTTGCACTCTATAAATAGAGTTCTAAACTAACCATTTTCGTGGGGGGATGAATGTGTGTGATATGGTTGATGCATATGAAGAATGCGTGAGAAAAACATTAGTGAGAAAAATGTATAAGTGATTCGATTTTTATTTCTATCTGTAGATTTCTCCACAAATTCGAGCGATTGTTGTATGAGTGTAATTGCAAAGCACTAATCAATAAAAGTTTCTATTATTCAACATTAATTTATTCGATATTGAAAAAGAATAACATCCTAGCGGAGGTTCTGTACGAGTCGAGACCGAATTCAAAGTAGACGCAGGAGTTACGGGAATTGACGACTCCCATTAAAAGAGTGGATACAGTTTGATCAACTTTAGCTTTCACTTGCATACCTTACAACTTTACTTTGTTTTCTACTTATACTTTCTATTTTAGAAATTTATGATATGTCTATGCGTCATAACGAGTATTTTGTCTTGTGTCATTTATATTAATGAAGTTATATGCTTTTGAGTTGACTTTAAGAGTGATTTTGGGGTTAACAAGAATGTGTATAATCACTATATCTGTGATTCTAACGCTATTTAGTGAGCCAACATTTTTGGAGTGGTAACTTGGTAAATATGGATATGTGGGAGTGACCCGTACTAAGCATAGTATTATTGTTATCCAGTTTTTTATAAGTGTCATAATTCGTTTACCCTAGATTTAGAAAAGTCATTTCATGTGTTGCTCTGTGGTGAATTATTGAATATTTGGGCGTCTAGAACCGTGTTTGTTAAAGTTATCTAGTGTATGAAATATTCTTGATGATTTTGCATGTTTTTCTCTACTATACTTATTCTTAGGGAATATCTATCTAGTTTACATCTTCTCTCATCTGTTCATACATCTGTCTATTCATCAGTCTACCATCCAAACCCTACAATTTATCTTTTTTCTTTTGTTCCGTAACTCTAGTTGGTCTTTAGAGCTAAATTCCTTCCCTGTGGATTCGATAACTTTTTAAACTACATCGTAACTTTATACTTGCATTTATCATCATTTTTCTATTTGATAAGCGGTACTGACAACACCTGTTCATATTTAGAACTTTTATATTATCAGTAGAAAAGTGGCGAACAAGTTTTTAGCACCGTTGCTGGGGATAAGTCTTTCGTAACCGATATTGCCAATATCTTGTGAATAGAGGCATGCGAGATACAACATGGAGACTTGTGATTTGTTTGATTACTGATGTTGCAGAGTTGCACGGATATACTGAAAACGTCGCATGTTAGAGGATTCCTTTTGTCTTGGACTTTAGCGAGGATTTCCCAACATTTCATTCTGACATTTTTTTATTGTGAGGAGCACTTGAAATATCTTCTTTTATTTCAGCACTTTTTCTCTTGAAAAGCATCAAATAAATATTCCATCTCTCATAGACAACGTTAAAAGCATATGTGTCATTTTATTCTCTAAGTGTCAAAGAACTCAACTTTTATGAAATAAAAGCTACTCAACTTTGCTAAGTCTATATCTTGTAAACAATGTAATACTAAACTGAACTCAGCTTTTCTTACTCTAAACCATAACTTAATTAAAAAATAAGTATACTGAGTTGTTTTCCCGTAAACAAATTCAAGTAAACTTGTTTAATTAATAGTCTACTTAATACTCAATTAATTTCACTATCCTAGACATTTTGTTATTTCCAAAACATTTTAAGTACTGTGAAGTACTATTAACTTGGGTTCAACAATCTCCCCCATTTTGGAACATATAACAAACAAGGTAGTAGAAGAGATTTATTGAATAAATAGTTTAAAGATATAAAGATACCTTATAGATTATGTAAGACTCTCCCATGCTAATTGAATTCCTTAGACAGTGTAGACTCCCTCATACTGAATGGATTCTCTTCAGTCAGCTTAACTTCCCCATACTTAGAGGAATTTTCATCGATTTTGGGACTTTATCTTACTTTAGCTTTTCTTTGAGGTTGGTCTACTTGTTAATTCCTATAACAGTTTAAGCAAAAATAACATAGCAATAATACTCTATGTTAAGAAGCTCTTAACTTGAGGATGGATACAAACTTGAATATTTCATTTATAACAAAAACTTAGGCAGTACACAAACTATGTTCTACACTAAGTGAGTACATTAAAGCCTCATTACAAGTTTACCTATTCTACAGCTATCTACAGGACTGATTAGAAGACTGTCCACTACTTTTTGGATAGTTGCTTTGATGGTGTGGTTGATGTTGTTGATGTAATTGCTAGGGTTGAGCATGCTGAGACCTTTAAGGTAATGAATGACAGTATTTCTGAGTTATCCTTGTTGCATGTTGTACTACTTACTCCCCCTTTGTTATTTGGCCTTTCACAATTTGATATTGGTACAGATTAAAAGTGTCGATAGCATCTTGGAAGCCCTCTTGCTTTCCTTTGATGGCTGGAGATATCTCTAATTCCAGCTGCTCTTCTCCTTTCAGCAATAGGATATCTTGATCATTAAATTCTTCAAGAAGTAGGTGATGACATCGGGTGAGATGAGCTATTTGGTTGAATGCTTGACAGGCAAACTGTTGAAAGCATTGCAACAAACCTTTGAAATCTAAAGCAAAAAGTGCTATCTTCAGCTTGGCTTCCATGTCAATGATCCTTGGGTAGAAATTGTTCATGGTTTTCACCATGAACTCAACATCCCTTATCATATATCTTGATGGTTATCAGATGATATACGTTCTTCTGTATGTCGTAAAGATGATCCTTGATGGCATCATATTTTTTTATGCATAGAGAGACCATTTTCTAGGTCAAGTGACTCAGTTGGCTCTGGAAATATATAGCCCATCGCATCTAGGAGAGCTTTCTCCATGTTCTTGGCTGAGTTATTTATGTTTTCATTGATCAATTTGCAAGCTAAGTCAAACTTCTCTTGAAGTGCATCTAGGTTCAGCTCTAGTTTCTCCACTTTCTAAGCAGTCTCATCAATGGCCTTAATGACCCTATCAATCATCTTATCATAGCTGACCATAATCTTTGACATGCTCTCCATCAGCTTGCACATGTTATGACCAAGATCTTTAGTTACTCCAAATTCCATGTATAGATTGTTGATCTTGGTGTTTGTGCTCCTCTTTATTTTGGCCTACTCTTTGCCAAACTTGTGAAATAGCGTAGCTTGAGTTGCCAAAGTGGCATTCAAGCTGCTCATCTTTTCTACAAGCAGTGTCTATACTACCCTTCATCTTTCCTACTATTGAATTAGCAAATAGACAAGGGGATGGAGGAGACATCTGCATTGAGCTGAGCTACAAAATTAGAAAGTCTAGTTAAGATCAATGCCGTCTTATCCACAAGGTTTTTGTGATTTCCTTTGCTAGATGGTTGCCAATGGCATACATGCTTCCTTGAATCTTTTCAAATTCTTCAAAGTAAACTAATTTAGATGGAATACTGGAGTGCGCATCTAACTCTGGTAACTTAGCCTTTGATCTTGCGAAAAAATCCATCAATTCTTGAGACAGTAGCACTTCTCTTACTACTCCATCTAACTAAGCATCGGTTTTGAGAGTTGGGAATTTCTTCATTGCCAACACCTAATTTGAACCAAGATGGCTGAACCAACCAAGTCCTCTTGGAATGGCTTGCTACTAGGGGGAGTTGCTTCATTGGTAGTAAAATTTACCTTAGTAACCTTCTCATCTACTTATCCTTGCTGAGCAGAGTTCTTAGCTTCAAGAACTTCTATAATAAGAGGGATTAGAGGGTAGAGGATGGTATTGAAGTAAAGGTAGATTCAAAGGTATTTTGTATATTTGAAGAAGTGGAAGTTGGTTTAGATTTTACAGGGGAACGAATGATGGTTGTTTGAGTATTTGGAGGAGGTGAAGAATGTTAGACATGATGTGTGTCCTAGAGGCATTAGGGTGATATATCTTAATTAGTTATAATGTACAAACGGTTTTTAGATTAATAGTAATAATAATAATAAAGACATCTTTGTCATTTATCAATGTTTATTCAAGTTATGTATCTCGCTGGTATCATATAAATGTGTTATTATATATGCACATTGATAAAACAAAGTCCATGACTACTTCATAGCATGAAAGTGCAAGGACATAGTGGGAGCTATGTGGTGTGAGAAATGCACACATGTGTTACTATGAATAGTTTAAATATCCCCAGTCATAGTTTCACTAAGGTTGGACATCAATGAAGTGGATAGACTAGCATGTGTAGGCTTACTACTTAGATTGGATCCAAGAGGGTGATCTCACGAGCTGAAGGTGGTACCTTGAGTTAACACATAAATGTATTCGTATAGTACATTGGAGACCACTATAAGACAAACACTCATTAATAACTATATCCATGTGTTGGTGTCATGTCTTATAGCAATATTAGTACAACTATCATCAGACTTGAGATACTGGTTACCTTGTGTAGGAGTTGCTATACTTTGGGTCATACTTATTAATACCCTGGTGATCAGGATGATATGGGTAATTACGGGTATAGTGATGATCACTCGTTGGTAAGCCGAGTAGTCAAGATGGGATTCATCGCTCCTGATATAGTGATATAATGGGAGATGTACCTTAGGGCCTCTTATTGAAGAGACACACTCATAAACCTTTGATCAAAGTATAAGATTGATAGAACATGTTTCTAGTCAATCTTGATATATTATGGCAAGTGGTCTTCTTCATGAACAAGTCTAATTCCAGGATAGCTATGGCTTTTACATGAGTTTATACTTAATCCGAGCTCAATAAACTAGATGGTACTTAACCTGATGGAAGGAGTGTATTGTATTGGATACTATTGCAGAATTGGACCAAGTCTCAAGCATGTGACATTCCAAGTATTGGGGGATCATATGCCTTTGATAGAAAGCCCATTTGACCTTCTAGAGTTATCAGGTTCCATATCGGTCTTAAACAATGAGCCTAAAGGTTCCTGGATGGGAAGCTAAGTTTAGGTTAACCTTTAGCGGCTCTATACTTCGAGATCTTATGAGGTCACACACTTTGGGTCTTTACCGGACTTTGTAAAGAACTCAAAGACTAGGTCTATGCCGAGAATAATTAGGATGTAAAAATTGTTGGATAAATTATTAATTGGTTGGACCAAATAATAATTAAGAGGATTAAAGGAGAATTTTGGGAAAAATTGCACGGAGCGTAGCAAGGAATTTTTCCTGATTCGAGTGGGCCATGCGAACATAGGTTGTTCGCAGGTTGGGCCCTCGCGGCTACCCCACAAGCTAGAAAATTGCTCGTGGGCCACTAGCGTGCGTTGGCATTGGGAAAGCGCACACTAGCGGGCAGCATGCCTGCTAGCAACCCGCAAGCTAGGATTGCAGGATAGCCTGAAAGGCCCAACTTGTGGGATAAGGCAAGCCCACAAGGGCTTGCCTTATACGGTTATAACATAGCTTGCATAGGTGGGTTATGGGTGGGTCAACCCTCAGATCCTAGGGATCTACATGGATAACCTGCTTGTGGAATAGGGTTTTACCTATACCATATTGAAAAAAAGGGAGCTTTTAGCTCCCCTTCTCCCTATATATACCTACCCCCTTTCTCCTTTTTACACACTTCAGCTCAGCCTTCCTTCTGAGTTCAACATCTTTTCTTCGCAAAATATTTTGTGAGATCCTCCACGAGTTTTTCCAACGTCATAAGAATTCTTTTGAAGGCTTATTCAATTTTAAAGAGAGCCTGCTTATTAATATTTTTGGGTTGGTCTTTGAGCGATCTGGCAATTACTGTCTAGCAACGGGTTCTTTCTCAATGTGAGGTTTTGGTCGGTGAAGGTCCATGTGGATCAATCATAGAGGCCATACTCGATTGTAAGCTAGTGCTAACATAGTTCTGTCGAATTGCTCTAAGGGAACTCTGCAACAAAGAAAGGCACATATCAACTAGTAATTCTCTTTACTTAGATGTAGGTTTCTTTTAATAAGTCTTATAAACCTATAAGCATCTATGGAATGTTACAACTTAAATTATATCAATCATGGCATGCTTAGGAGATCTATTAGGGTTAATTTTAAGTTTTGAAATTCTACCTTGCAAGTTTGCATGTTCAATTATTGTCTTAATTAACCAACAGTGGTTGATAAGTATATAATTACACTTATTATCATAATAATTTTATACACTAAACACTATAGTTTAAGTCATTTTTATACTTCTTATAAAAGATTTCACGTGGTATGTAGTTGTTTTTCATGCAAATGCAGATACTAGGTAAATCTTGGGAGTAAAATGATATAAAGTGGAACTCTATGAAAAAAGAGTGAAAAAGGTGCAAAAAGATGCGTGGAACTTAAAGATTTGGCTTAGGATCGAAGCTATCAAAGATCGGTGAAGTTACAAGGAGAATTCTGAAGAAAAATGCAATTCACGGTCATGATAATCATTCATGGTCGTGACTTGTTCTTCTTCAAAATAGAAATTTGCCAATCAAAGATTCACGGTCGTGACTTATATATCGCGGTCACGACCTAGATGGTTTTCTGGTTTAATCTTCTTAACTACCAACCGCCAGATAAGGACGATCAACCACCATCAACTACCAATGAATAGACACCTATCAGAAATCAACCAATCATGAAAAGGTGCCTATCCATTGTGGATTAGATTGAAGCTTCTCAACCAATCACAATGAAGTGATGCAATCATTCACCAATGGACACAACTCTTCGTATAGATAGAC
>CATIWQ010128523.1:0-23658 GCA_949673415.1 Euphorbia schlechtendalii | reverse complement strand
TAATATAATTTATTTTATATTATTCATTAAATTAAATTAAGTCGATTAAATTGTATTTACATATGGTATTTGTTTAATTGATAACTAAATAAATTCATATGTTGAATAATTTAATTAAATAAATTTAATCATAAAGTATTGAATACTAAAATTATTAATTGACTAAATTTAGTTAATTAAATTGCTTTGTAGTATGACAATTTATTTGATTAAATTGCAATCTTTATTTTGTCTATGGGTTAATTTGTAAAATATAAAAGTTGACAATTAAATTTGTTTAAGGAATTAAACTATGGGGTTTAATTATTAAACTTAAAATTTGTTTAAGGAATTAAACTATGGGGTTTAAGTAAATGTGCCTAATCTACGGGATTAATTACATATTGAGATGAGGGATTTACAAATCGCCTAAATACATCGATATCTAACAAATATTACATTTGATAAATGCGATACTCAAAGGAAATTAAACTTTAACATACATCTATCCTAAACTACCTGCATCCACAAAGGTTAGCAAAGGGGATATTCCACCACACAAATATGTACCAAGTGTACCACGTATGCTCGATTGGGATTTTGGAAAGACCCGTGTGGTTGAGGTAAAAAACAACAGAGATTTTGAAGTTCTCGTTCAATGAAAATTGTTCATTTTTATTTTCAACTATGTTGACATTTTTACTAGTGAAAATGCCGCATATTATATTGTTGGGTTGGTTATCTGTGAACTTGAATTCCCTTTATGTGGGTGACCTAAAACAACATTTAGAAATATAAATCTAGGCCAAACATGCATAACATAGCCATCTTTTGGGTTGACAACGATAACGATGTCATCCATATCGTTACCGACTTCCCTATGAATGGCGATATCGATATGAATGGCCCGAAGAGCTTCCGTTGCTACTCCAAACCTTAATCAACATATTAATACATTAAAAAATCATATATAAATTCTAAATAATTACAATTTAGAGGTTTTTTTACCCCCAATGATGCATTTCCAAACTCAGAAGGGTCTCAGCTGGTCATTCTGGGTTTAAACAATTCGAAATGAAGAGAAACTGAATTCTGCCAAAAGCAATGTCATTAACGACATTAGGTCATGTCTTTAACGACATTGCACTGTTGTTAATAACATTAGGTCATGTTGTTAATGACATTGAGGTTCCAGACCTGCAGAAAACACACAGAAACAACAGAAATAGTAAAATGAAAATCCGAAACTTCAAACAATCATAACTTTTGCTATACTTAACCGATTTGGATGATCTTTATCATTCCGGAAAGCTCAAGATGTGTAGAATATGTTTATGGAAACAAAATAATAAAAAATATTTGAAATCATACTGAAATTTCTAGAAAATAGATTGGTGTGCGAAAAAGGAAATAACCGAAAAGAAAATGAAACTTAAAAAAGAAAAGCATATAAATGTAAGTACAAATTATAGGAACTCAAAGGCCTACCCTATAGTCATGTCCACTTTCTTTAAGGTCCATGAAGTCCTCCAGGAAGCTCTCCTTGTTTCTTTTTGGTTAGATTTGGTAATTTACCAAAAATCTTTGGAAGGGATCTATTCCTTGCTAAAGTAGATGTTTCAGAAGGTGTAGTAACCTTCATGTGAGTGATAAAGATGTTGAAGACTCTCCATTCAAGTCTAAACCTCAAGGATTTAATCTAACTAACCCAAAATATCAAGTGTTGGGGGATCAAAGTTTGGTGTTTTGCTCAAGAATACTCAAGAACACATGAAGAAATGCTCCCTAATGCTCTCTAGATCTTTTCCTCTCTTTCTTTTCAATAATTTTTCCTGATGCTAAATGTGAGCTCATTCTCTAAATAATTCAGCTCCCTTCTTTTTTTATGGACTTCCTTCAATCCAAAATCTCACTTGATAGTGGTAGACCCCATTTTACTTTTTCGTTTAACATTTTGTGCTTTTTTCTTCATCCAATTATGCATGATGTTGGATGGACATTATTTAAAGAAGATATAAAGTGGAAATATTCGAAATTCTTGTATAAAGATTGACCTTTTGGCTTAATAATGCAGAAATTGCTTTTTTGGTCTGCCAGTAATGTTGATGTCATTACCAACATTGCGATGTTGTTAACGACATTACCAATGTCATTACCGACATTACAATGTCATTAACGACATTGTCAATGTCATTACCGACATTGCAATTTTTTTACCGACATTGCGATGTTGTTAACGACATTGGTAATGCCATTACCGAAATTGCGATGTCTTTACCGACATTGACAATGGCTTCTTTGCCTTGTGCTTTGTATGTTGAATTTGCCTAAAAAAGGTTTAGAGATCAAAGAAACAAAGCAAGCTTCCTCCAGATGAATTCAAGACCTTGTAAAAAGTGAAAAGCTAACAAGGGAAAAAATTACAGCTTCATCATCAAACTCGCGAGTCGGGAGTAAAAATCCCGTGATCACAGGCTGCCCCTCGGGGGATCACTACTGATATGACATCAATATGGTCCCACGATTGAATGAGCAGCAGGGTTTAGAGATGATACCTGATCGATCACGGTTGGCACTATCCAGGGTGGAAACTTGACGTTGACTAGAAGCTTTTATCCTAGTGCGATGCTGCCTGGGATTGGCCTCTCCATGCCCCTTGTGAATCGCCCACTCGGTAATGATTTCCCCTTGAAGGTTGACCTTCGGCTGGTTGATACTGCTTGAACCATTAGGGAAAGAACGTTAGCCGTGCACCTCCGTTCTTCTGGTTGAGGATCCTGTGTATAGGCTGTAGCAAGCCCATTGACGATGTGGACCATAGAGAGTCCTTGATTGAAAAAGTTAGGACAATATGTGAACTATCAAAAGTTCATTGATTGTAAAATGTCAGAAAAGATGTGAATTGTAGAAAGTTCACCGACTGTAGAAAGTCAGAAGATTACAAACTGTAGAAAGTTCATTGACAGTAAAAAGTCAGAGATTTGTGAACTATAGAAAGTTCGTCGATTGTTAAAATTTGGAAATTTGTGAACTGTAGAAAGTTCGTTTGACTATAAAAATTCAGAGAATTGTGAACTGTAGAAAGTTAACCGACTGTAGAAAGTCAGAAGATTACGAACCTTAGAAAGTTTGTTGACTGTAAAAAGTCCAAAAAAGGAATGCGAACTTTAGAAAGTCTGTTGACTATAAAAAGTCTGAAGAAGATTTAGACTGTAGAAAGTCCGTTGACTACAAAAAGTCTAAAAAGGAATGCGGACTGTAGAAACTCCGTTGATTGTAAAAAGTCTGAAAAGAGATATAGGCTGTAGAAAGTCCCGAAGGGTACGTGGACTGTAGAGAGTCTGTGGTAGATACCCCTTGTGAGTTAACCGTGGGTTGACTGTGACCCTCGGATCTGCTAGGGAAAGGATGAAAGTCGTGTGCTTTATGCCTTTGATGATACGTCGATTGTGGTCTTCGTCGAAATCCGTTGTGGGATGGTTGACTGTTGCAGTCTGAATTGTATACCCCTTGTGAGTTGACCTCTGGGTTGATTGTGACTCTTCGAACTTTTAGGAAAAGGATGAAAGCCGTGTGCTCCATGCCTTTGATGATATGTTGACAACTATGAGGCTGGCATATATGCCCCTTGTGAGTTGAAGGGGTACCTGCAAGAATGAGGAATTTTATTAGTAGATACTTGTGAAATATGTTTTAATTCCTTGATTGAGATTGCTGAAAGTAAAAATTTTTTCCCCTTCAATGAAGAATTAAAACATGAGGGTCTGAGAAATTTTTCTTCAGGCCCATGATAAACGTGGAAATTTGAGTTTGAGATTTTCGGGGATGTCCTGATGGCCAGTCTGTTGTTTTGGGAGGCTTTTGTGACGTTGTAATGTTTCTTGAAAGAGGCCTAGGTAGGCTTGAATTTAATGAAAGTTGAAATGACTTAAGTTGGGCCATTATCATTCTCAATTTTGATGATGTGCTACTCCGACATCTTCTTGATACTTGTAGCTTCCTCATGTGCAGGTAGAGTGTTTTTCTTGTCGGAATGGCAATGCCTCTATTTAACATTACCTTCACCTATAAGTGACATGATGCGTATGCATGTATGAATGACTTTATGCATGAATAATATTTATCGCATCATGTATGTTTGTCTGTTGCAGATATCATTGGCTTTGGAGTATGGGCCAAGTCGATAGTAGAAGCTTCATTGCATGAAGGGTGTGAGCGGACGACGTTCTGAACCGCGCAGACGCAGTGAGGCACCGGCCCCGTGAGATGGGGTGTGGGGTTTTCGAAATGAGAAATAAGCGTTTTGCTTGAAAAAGATGACATTCCATCCACGCGGACATCGCAAGGCGCTGGCCCCGTGAGATGGGGCGTGGGGTTTTTCGAAAGGAGTAGGCTGTGCTGCTCGTGCTAAAATGGGTTTTGCTTGAAAAAGTGTTCCAAGCTTAATAGACTCGAGACCTAAATCCCTAGTTTATGTTATAGAGTCGCCACCTGGATCAGCTTTTCCGGGAAAATTTAGTGCAGCGTAGATTTGTTTGCCTAATCCGTACCACAAAATAGAGATTCGGGGTCCGGGATGAGTTATCTATTTCATCGTCATTTGAGTTAAATTACACTATGAGAGAAACCACGTTTATAATATTCGAACTAAACTAGGTATTTTCAGTTTATGTTTATCACACATGCATAAAACTGTAAGTAAGTTGCTGAAAGTAAACACGTAGGAAATTAAATGCGCCTAGTCTACGGGGGCATTAATTACATCATTGGTTTGAGGGGATTACAAATCGCCTAAATACATCTGAATCTAAGGGATACAATCACCTAGAATACATTGATATCTAACAAATATTACATTTGATTTCAAAATTGAAACCGATACCCGAAGGAAATTATACCTTAACATACATCTATCCTAAACTACCTACATCCACAGAGGTTAGCACAGGGGATATTCCACAACACAAATATGTACTAAGTGTACCATGTATGTTTGATTTGGATTTTGGCAAGACCCGTGTGATCGAGGTAAAAACAACGGAGATTTTGAAGTTCTTGTTTCATGAAAATTGTTCATTTTCTATTTTCAACTATGTTGGTCATTTTTATTAGTGAAAGTACCACATATTATATTGTTGGGTCGGTTATCCGGGAACTTGAGTCTCCTTCATGTGTGTGACCTAAAACAATATTTAGAAATATAAATCTAGGCCAAGAATGCATAAAATATCCATTGTCTGGGTTAGCAATGGTAACGATGTCATCCATATCGTTACCGACATCCCTGTGAAGGGCGATATCGGCATGAATGGCCATAAGCGCTTCCGTTGCTATTACAAACTTTAATCAATGTATTAACACATTAATAAATCATATATAAATCCTAAATAATTACAAATCAGAGGTTTGTTACCCCAGTGATGCATTTCCAAACTCAGAAGGGTCTCAACGGGTCATTCCGGGATCAAATGGTTCGAAAAGGAGCAAAACAAAGAGAAACTGCATTCTTCCAAGGGCAATGTCGTTAAAGACATTAGGTAATGTCATTAAAGACATTAGGTAATGTCGTTAATGACATTAGGCAATGTCGTTAATGACATCGAGTTTCCAGACCTGCATGAAACACACAGAAACAGTAGAAAATAGCAAAACAAAAATCTGAAACTTCAAACGATCATAACTTTTGCTATACTTAACCGATTTGGATAATATTTATCATTATAGAAAGCTCAAGATGTTTAGAATATGTTTATGTAAACAAAATACTTAAAAATATTTGAAATCATACTGAAATTCCTGGAAAATAGGTTGGTGCTCAAAAAAGGAAATAACCGAAAACAAAACGAAACTTCAAAAAGAAAAGTATGTAAATGTAAGCATAAACTCTAGGAACTCAGAGGCTTACCCCATAGTCATGAATCCACTTTCTTTAAGGTCCATGAAGTCCTCCGGGAAGCTCCCCTTGTTTCTTTGATCCGGTTTTGCGATTTTTGATGAAAATGAAGAGTAGAGGTCTACTCTTTGAGGGAAGGCAGAACTTACAGGATATGATTTGTAAGAAGAGGAAGAGAGGAGGTAGATGTCTTTCTTCCTCTTAGTTTTAATACTTAAAAACACTCTAAAACACTAACCTTTTGAAACTTTTGTAAAAAAAATCTTTTGTTTTTGGTTTTATTTTCTTAATCTTAAGAAAAATCATAAGTCCCTTCTCCTGGAACTCCCCTCCTATGGCTGAAACTTAGCTCCTTTCTTATGGGCTCTCTTCAATCCAAAAAAACTTCCACTTGCCCAAGTGGTCCACCCACTTATCTTGTCTTTTTCCATTTTTTTCTTCCACTAACTAGTAAGCATGTGGGTTGGCATAATGTTGACAGGGTGTTAGGTGGAGAAAATTCAGAATTATGGGGTGGAGATGGATTTTGTTGACTAAATAATGCAAAAATGGCTTTTTTGGTCTGCCTATAAAGTTAATATCGTTAACGATAGTGATGATGTCGTTAACGACATCACCAATGTCGTTAACGATATGGCTAATATCATTAACTATATGGTATATACAGGCTATCTTTTCTTTATTTGGGCTTTTTAAAGGGAAAAGAGACCCAAAGAAACATGGCAGCTAATTTCTAGATGATTTCAAGACCTCGCAAAATGTGAAAAACTAACAAGGGAGAAATTACAGCTTCATCATCGAACTGGTGAGTCGGGCGTAAAAATCCTGTGCTCACAGGCTGCCCCTCGTGGGATCACTGCTGATATGAGATTAGTATGGTCCCACGATTGAAAGAGCAGCAGGGTTTAGAGACAGTACCTGCCCGGTAGCGGTTGGCACCCTTTGGGGATGATGGTTGGAAGCTTTCATCTTGGTGCGGTGTCTTTTCCGGGATTAGTCTCTTGATACCCCTTTTGAATTGCCTGCTTGGCAATGATTACCCCATGAAGGTTAACCTTCGGCTGGTTGATACCTCTTGAACCGTTGGGGAGAGAAATTTGACCGTGTGCCTGCATCCTCTTGGTTGAGAATCCCGTGTGCAGGTTGTGACAAGCCTACTAACGACGTGGACTGCAGAAAATCCTCTTGACCGAAAAAAGGTTGGGACAAGATGTGAACTATAAAAAGTTCATTGACTGTAAAAAGTCAGAAAAGATGTGAACTGTAGAAAGTTTATTTGACTGTAAAAAGTCAAAAGATTACAAATTGTAGAAAGTTCATTGACTGTAAAAAGTTTGAGAGTTGCGAATTGTAGAAAGTTCGTTGATTGTAAAAAGTCAGAAATTTTCGAAATGTAGAAAGTTTGCTGATTGTAGAAAGTCAGAAATTTACGAATAGTTGAAAGTTCACTGACTGTATAAAGTCGGAAGGAAAGAGGACTATAGAAAGTCCATTGATTGTAAAAAATCTGAATGGACTGTAGAAAGTCCCATAGGGTACCGGACTGTAGAAAGTGTGCGGTGGATGCCCCTTGTGAGTTGATTATGGGTTGACTGTGACCCTCGGAACTGTTGGGGAAAGGATGAAAGCCATATGCTCCATGCCTTTGTTGATACGTCGACTATGGTAAGTCTTCGTTGAAATCCGCTATGGGATGGTTGACCATTATGGTCTGAATTGTATGCCCCTTATGAGTTAACCTCTGGGTTGACTGTGAACCTTAGAACTGCTGAGGAAAGGATGAAAGCCGTATGCTCCATGCCTTTGATGATACATCGACTGTGGTAAGTCTTCATCAAAATCCACTGTGGGATGATAGATCATTGCGGTCTGAATTGTATACCCCTTGTGAGTTGACCTCTAGGTTGACTGTGACCCTCGGAACTACTGGGGAAAGGATGAAATCCACGTGCTCCATGCCTTTGATGATACGTCGACTGTGGTAAGTCTTCGTCAAAATCCGCTGTGGGATGATTGACCATCGCGGTCTGAATTATATACCCCTTGTGAGTTGACCTCTGGGTTGGTTGTGACCCTCTGAACTGTTGGGGAAAGGATGAAAGCCGTGTGCTCCATACCTTTGATGATATGTTGACTACTGTAAGTCTTCGTCGAAATTCACTGTGGGATGGTTGACCGTTGAGGTCTGAATTAGATGCCCCTTGTGAATTGAAGGGGTACCTGCAAGAATGAGGAATTTTATTAGTATATACTTGTGATATATGTTTTAATTCCTTGATTGAGATTGCTGAGAGCAAAAATTTTTACCCCTTTAATCAAGAATTAAAACATGAGGGTTCTGAGAAATTTTTCTTCAGGCCCATGATAAACGTGGAAATTTGAGTTTGAGATTTTCGGGGATGTCCCAATGGCTGCCCCTTTGTTTTGGGAGGCTTTTGTGATGTTGTAATGCTGCTTGAAGGAGGCCTAAGTAGGCTTGAATTTGACGAAAGTTGAAATGGCTTGAGCTGGGCTATTGTCATTCTCAATTTTGATGATGTGCTATCCCGACATCTTCTTAATACTTGTAGTTTCCTCATGTGGAGGTGGAGTGTTTTTCTCGTCGAAATGGTATTACCTCGGTTTAGCATCGCCTTGACTTATAAGTGACATGATGTGTATGCATGCATGAATGACTTCATGTATGAACAATATTTATCATATGATTTATGTTCGTTTATTGTAGGTGCCGTGGGCTTCGTTCATTGAAAAACCTTCTCTTGTGCTGATGCGTGGTTGCCCCTAGGATTTGTCTTGTTAGGGATTCCATGGATGACTTCCTCAGAGCGACGACCATGGGTTCGTTGAATCATATTCTAGTTTAAAGCTTGGATCTAGTTTGAGGAAAATCTGGATGAGTCGTTGATCCTGCATTGTGTCGATGATGATTGCTTGGAGGCCGTTTATCTGAAGTGTTGAAGGTATATGATGCCCCGTACCGTTCCGAGGAGGAGATGATGAATTTGATAATGGTTCTAATTTCTGCATAGATCGCCCTTGCGGGTTTTCAATCTATCGAACCTTGTCCTAATTTTTGCTTAGACCACCCTCTCAGGTTTTCAATCTAGCAGACCCATTTTTCTTTATTTTTTCATTATTTTTTTCTTTTTTTGGATGTTTACTTACGATATTCTATCATTGGCATGCAAGCAATCAAAATAAGCATATGCATTAAGATTCAGCAAAAATGACAATTCATTGATGAACTTAACAGAGGTATAAATGTTTCAAATGATTTGACTCCTACCATTGATTTCTCAAGTTTTCTAACCAATGTGGTTCTCTTGATGTCATAAGTTTTTCCTGAGCCTCCCTTTTCGGGTTTTCAACTCAGCGGACTATTCTTTTTGTGTTTTGATAAGAAGCGTTAATTTTTGCTCAACTAAACGAGTGTTAATTGACAGGCTAAATAAAAATTATTTTTTGTTCGTACTGCTTATCGTCTATTTATTTCTTCCACCTATGCGTGATAACAATTGTGTAAGACTTGGTTGATTTGGTATATTAGCTGCCGTCCATGTCCATGACTTCATTTGTTATCTCATTCAGTATTTCTGAGCGATTGCTTGGTGCTCGAGCAACTTTGCTGGCTTGAGGTGTATGTGATGATGAGTCTTAATCATTGGCATTTCCTTCGATGGTGCCATGATTGCCCCATAAATAGTAGCGAGCCGTGTGAAAGAGTTATTGACGAGTTCAATAATCTGACTCCTTTTTATCTTTAGTATTGACTTTCGTTTGATTGTTCCTTAAATGGTGATGATCCGTGTGATGGAGTTGTTGACGTGTTCAACTATCTGACTCCTTTTTGTTACATTGCGCCAGCTTTTGGTCTTATGAATGGTGGTGATGGAGTTGTTGATGTGTTCAATGATCCGACTCCTTCTTTGTGGCATTGCGCTAGTTGTTTAGTCTTATGAATGGAGTTGTTGCCATGTGTAACGATCTGATTCCTTTTTTGTGACATTACGCCAGTTATTTGGTCCCAACTTGCCTGGTCAACATTTTGGCCTTATTCTAGCTCCGATCCTTTTGATCTTTGGATGAGTCAGTGGACGTTTCATGCTTAGAGGTCTTTCCATTGGTCTTTCATCCTTGTGTGATGAGGTAATTGCTATCACACATTGTCTAAGTATATGTATTTATCTCTCACTTTCTCTCAAGAGTCAAATCATTTGAATTTATTATGGGGAATCCATTTATACCCAAATTAATTTCATGACATGATGTGTCACATGTGGTAAAAACATTATGTGTATGCTTATGAGAATGCGTGATGTCATCCAAAAGAATATCAAGCAAGCAAGTAAAGTTTGAAGCCTCATTGACAGAGTTTGTTAACATAAATGAGTTTAAAAATACGAATTATTACATCATTAGCATCCTCATCCTCCACATGCGGAGGGTCTTCTTTCCCATTATCACCTTTTCATATTGGTTGGTTTCCCCATGGGTGCGTCCAGAGATTCAATCCACTCAAGCTTCTCAGCTTTCTCGAAAACCTCATTGTAAGAAGTGAAAGTTTTGGTCCGAGCCTCTATCGGTAGGCTGGCAGTGCCCCGGCCAATAACTTTACAATCATCTCAAATAGACTAAGCTTATCCTTGAGTAACACTTGGGTCGCCATCCACTTGTTGTAGTAGGGTTTGAACAATTCATTGGGTCTTTGCTTGACGGCCTCGAGATGTTGTATGGTGGTTTTTATTTCAGAATTGAAGCCATACTACTCTTTTAGAGCCTCTGAGAGGTGCTTCCAATCATGAGCTTTTTCTAAAGGTAGGTTGTAATACCATTTGTTGGCTGGCCCTCCTAGTGTAACAACAAAGAGCTTAGCCAGCATCTTGTCATCGATCCTCATAGCTCTCATCACAGTCTGATAGTTGACCAAATGTGATCGGGGATCTCCTTCTCCCTCATATTTCTCTAATCTCGGCATTACAAAGTTTTCGAGAAACCACTCATCATCATGTACTACAGGAGGGACATGGTAGTAGTTTGGCTAGGAGTTGAGGAATTGGCTAGCGTGAGTAGCCAAAAACTGTTACCATGGTTCTGCTACATTGAGCGGTAGATACTGGGGGACTATCCCATTAGTCCTTTACTGAAAATTGAGCTGAGGAGGAGTGAACATTATGGCCCGTTGGTTAAACTGCTCCTAGGGGACTATGGTGCCCCTAGGAGTGACCATGAAGTTGGGAGCGACCGGTGATTGGGCCATGGTCGGATATTGAGGTGGTTGGGCTAAAATGTTTAAGCCCGTGTTGAAGGAGGATGGAGTACCTGGATTTTGATGGATCGCTGGTTACGGGGCAAAGCTCTGACGTGGTGGAACGAAACTAGATGAAAGTCTAGCTTTTCTTGCAAATGAAGTTGAGTGATGCCAACTCGGATGGAATGGACTTGAATCCACCATTAATTGACCAACTTGCCCCTGATTAAATTGATTCTGGGATTGAGCAACCTGGAAGGTATTGGCTTACCTCAACCCTGAATGATTATTGCCCCCAGAAGTTCGACCTATCTGGAGTTAACCGAATAGTCCTAGACCTGGACTAAATTGATTCGGTGCTTAGGATAGCGTTAACCCTGGTGGTATTGGGGTTGCAAGGTTTCAGCGCCAAATTGGGAAGTAGTAGCATGATTCCCAATTGGGTAACCTGATGATAGGTGAGTATCTGAAGTACGGTTCTTTGGCTGATGTGAACGAAGGTGGAACTGCAGCGCTTGAGCAAATTGATCACTGTAGAGAATGGCGCTTACAACATTGGCCATTTCGGAGCCGGTGTTTAATGGGATTTGTTGGACAATTGGCACCTTGTACGGAATTTGCTCGTTTATTCCGTGACCACCTTGAGGATCTGTCATCCTGAAACTCTGGCCCGAACCAAAAATCGATCTCCGATTCGAACCAAAATCGGAACTTAAACCCGAACCCAAATCTGAACTCGAGTCTTTACTGGAATCAGTGTGTGGAATACCCTTTGATGGAAAGTTTTCAATGCAAGCCGTGATGGGGGAAATCTGGACGAGGCGGGGAGTCGGCCTATTCCAAGCCTTAATTGAAGCACAAACAATTAAATAGTTTCATCAGATATGAAATACATGCTAAACATATTTGATGTTGATGTATGAGATGCATATGACGTGGCTGCATTACAAAGGGTTAACATGCCGTGATGCGATAAAATTCATGTTTGTCAATCCATTTGAAACAAACAGTGTTAGTCATTAGTAATAAAGATGTAACTCAAATGATAATAAGACTTTACCCGTGTGGTGAGGGCTTGAGGTTAAGGTGACATCTATGATATGTCGAGAGTTGTGTTTGTCAATCCACTTGGAACAAGCAGGTCGATTGTCATAATACTCATGTGGTAGTAGGCTTAGGGTTGAGGTGCGACTCATGCTTTGCCAATCCATTTGAAACAAAATAGGTTGAAGTCCGTAATACCTGTGTGGTAATGGAATTTATTGTAAAGTATGACTTATGTTTGCCAATCCATTTGGAACAAACAGGCTGATTGCCATAATACCCGTGTGGTAGTAGGCTGGTGGTTGAGGTGTAACTCATGTTCTGCCTATCCATTTGGAACAAAATAGGTTGACTTCTGTATTACCCTGTGTGATAATAGGCTTGATTTTAAAATGTGACTTATGTTTGCCAATCCATTTGGAACAAATAGGTTGATTGTCGTAATACCCATGTGGTAAAAGGCTGGTGATGATTTGTGTTTGCCAATCCACTTGGAACAAACAAGTTGATTGTGATAATACCCGTGTGGTAATAGGCTTGGTTTAAAGTGTGACTTATGTTTGCCAATCCATTTGGAACAAACAGGTTGATTGCCGTAATACCCGTGTGGTAAAAAGGCTGGGCTTTTTGAGAATTCGCAACTGTAGCTCTTTCTCATGTCGTGAGGTGGCTTTATTCAGCTTTCACACAATTGTGTGAGTCCGGGTAAATAGTGCATTTTACTGTATGACTCTTAGTATAGTGGGTTTGTTACCCCGAATGGGCAGAGGTTCAGGTGCCAAGCGGGCACTGCTATAACCAAGGATGATCCTATCCTAGGTGACATTGTCTTGTCTCATCATCTATTTCTAGGTTCAAGTTCGGGTAGAATGGTGTGTTATAACCTAGGCTTAGAAGTCCATGATTCTAAGCGGACAGAGGTTTGAGTGCTTAGTAAGCACTATCTCGATCATGGGTGGTCATAACCCTAGGTGACACAGTCTCATCGCGTCTTTCTAACTCCAGGTAGACGGTGTCGGGATAATGACATGTGTGTGTATAACTCGTATCTGCACAACAAATCGTGGGTCAGCATGATGCTTTACATGAAATAAACATGGTGATGAAATTAACACATAGCACATAATATTCAAGACATCACCTCCAACCTTATACCTCCTGCGTGTAAGGGTTAAGCTTCTAAATATAAGCTTGGGTCATCTTAACACCGTAAAGTATTAAGGAGCGAATCTGCATAAGAGATGCATTTGTTTTGTTAAACCTAAGGAAAGTGTCTATGGTTTCCTTATGTGAGTTCAGTCATGGGCTATTGATGTAGAAGGTTCTTGTTGCACTAAGATACACTCCAAGCCTCTCCCCAAATAGGTGCGAACGAGGGAGGTACATGTGATATGTCAGCAAGTGATCCACCCGCTAAGTATCTTTGGTCGCCATGGGTCGTAAATGATACTTTTGCAAGCTTCACGGTAAATAGGGCACCCTATTCTTAAAGGCTAAGCAATCTAATGCATATGCTTTCGTTCGATATTTTAAATGTGGGTTAACTCATTTGACGACTTTTCAATACTCATCATAAATCTTTTAAACTTGTAAGTTTATGAAAGATATATTCCGCAACAGAGTCGCCACTATGAGAGGACAACGTTCTGACCCGCGCGGATATCGTGAGGCGCCGGCCCCGTGAGATGGGGCGTGGGGTTTTCTAAATGAGAAATAAGCATTTTTCTTGAAAAAGAGGACGTTCCACCCGGGCGGACGCCTCAAGGCGCCGACCCCGTGAGATGGGGCGTGGGGTTTTTCGAAAGGAGTAGGCTGCGCTACTCGTGGTAAAATGGGTTTTACTTGAAAAAGTGTTCCAAGCTTAATAGACTCGAGACTTAAATCCCTAGTTTATGTTACAGAGTCACCACCCGGATCAGTTCTTCCAGGAAAATTTGGTACAACTTAGATCAGTTTGCCTAATCCGTACCACAAAATAGAGATTCGGGTCCGGGATGAGTTATCTATTTCGTCATCATTTGAGTTAAATTACACTATGGGAGAAGCCACGTTTATAATATTCAAACTAAACTAGATATTTTCAGTTTATGTTGATCACACATGCATAAACGGTAAGTTGTTGAAAGTAAACACGTAGGAAATTAAATGCGCCTAGTCTACGGGGGAATTAATTACATCATTGGTTTGGGGGGATTACAAATTGCCTAAATACATATGAATCTAAGGGATACAATCGCCTAGAATACATCTATATCTAACAAATATTACATTTGATTTCAAAATTGAAAGCGATACCAGAAGGAAATTAAATCTTAACATACATCTATCCTAAACTATTTGCATCCACAGAGGTTACACAGGGGATATTCCACAACACAAATATGTACCAAGTGTATCATGTATGTTCGATTTGGATTTTTCCAAGACCCGTGTGGTCGAGGTAAAAACAACGGAGATTTCGAAGTTCTTGTTTTATGAAAATTGTTCATTTTCTATTTTCAACCATGTTGATCATTTTTATTAGTGAAAATACCACATGTTATATTGTTGGGTCGGTTGTCCGAGAACTTGAGTCCCCTTCATGTGTGTGACCTAAAAAAAGATTTAGAAACATAAATCAAGGCCGATCATGCATAAAATAGCCATCATCTGGGTTAACAATGGTAACGATGTCATCCATATGGTTACCAACTTCCCTGTAAAGTGCGATATCGATATGAATGGCCCGAAGCGCTTCCGTTGCTACTCCAAACTTTAATCAACCTATTAACACATTAATAAATTATATATAAATCCTAAATAATTATAAATAGAAGGTTTGTTACCCCCAATGATGCATTTCCAAACTCAGAAGGGTCGCAACGGGTCGTTTCGGGCTGAAACAGTTCGAAACGGAGCAAAACAAAGCGAAACTGCATTCTTCCAAGGGCAATGTCATTAACAACATTTAGGTAATGTCGTTAACAATATTGCAATGTTGTTAACTACATTAGGTGATGTTGTTAATGACATCGAGTTTCTAGACCTGCATGAAACAAGTAGAAATAGCAGAAAATAGCAAAACAAAAATCCGAAACTTCAAACGATCATAACTTTTGCTATACTTAATCGATTTGGATGATATTTATCATTACGGAAAGCTCAAGATGTTTAGAATATGTTTATTTAAACAAAATACTTAAAAATATTTGAAATCATACTGAAATTCCTGGAAAACAGATTGGTGCGCAAAAATGGAAATAACCGAAAATAAAACAAAACTTCAAAAAGAAAAGCATGTAAATGTTAAGCACAAACTCTAGGAACTCAGAGGCTTACCCCATAGTCATGAATCCACTTTCTTTAAGGTCTATTAAATCCTCTGGGAAGCTCTCTTTGTTTCTTTGATCCAGTTTTGAGGTTTTTGACGAAAATGAAGAGTAGAGGTCTACTCTTTGAGGGAAGGAAGAACTTCCAGGATATGATTTGTAAAACGAGGAAGAGAGGAGGTAGAAGTCCTTCTTCCGCTGAGTTTTAAAACTTAAAAAACTCTAAAACACTAATCTTTTTAAACTTTTGTAAAAAAAATCTTTTGTTTTTGGTTTTATTTTCTTTTTCTAAAGAAAAATCATGAGTGGCCTCTCCTAGAACTCCCCCCTATGGCTGAAACTTAGCTCCCTTCAATCCAAAAAAAACTTCCACTTGCCCAAGTTGTCCACCCACTTATCTTGTCTTTTTCCATTATTTTCTTCCACTAACTAGTGACCATGTCGGTTGGCATAATGTTGACAGGGTATTAGGTGGAGAAAATCCATAATTATGGAGTGGAGATGGGTTTTTTTGACTAAATAATGTAGAAATTGCTTTTTTAGTCTACCTATAAAGTTAATATCATTAACGATATTGATGATGTCGTTAACGATATTGCCATATCGTTAACGATATGGCCAATATAGTTAACGATATGGCATATACAGGCTGGCTTTTCTTTATTTGGTCTTTTTAAAGGGAAAAGAAGCCCAAAGAAATAAGGCAGATGATTTGCTGATGATTTCAGGACCCTGCAAAATGTGAAAAACTAACAAGGGAAAAATTACAGCTTCATCATCGAACTCGCGAGTCGGGTGTAAAAATCCCGTGCTCACAACGGGCCTTTCGAAGGTTTCCAAATTGAACCCTACAAAATGTGAAAAACTAATAAGGGAAAAATTACAGCTTCATCATCGAACTCGCGAGTCGGGTGTAAAAATCCCGTGCTCTCAACGGGCCTTTCGGAGGTTTCCAAATTGATACCCGCTTATACTGGTGCATGAGTGCCCCCAGGATTCATCTCATTGGGCATTCCATGGTTGCCTTTTTGTCAATGGTTTAGTTTTGTAAACATGACTTCTTTAGAGTGATAATGGACATGTGTCCGAGTCACAGTTTGACTTTGCGGATGAATCAGAGTCAAGTTCAAAGCCAGGATTTGGATGAGTCATTGACTTTTTGACACTCGTTTCCTTCTTTGGTATGGTGCCAATGATGTTAATGTTGATCCCGAACCGAGTTGATGATTCTCACTTTGAAGTTGATAAGGAGAGCTTGGAAGCTTTTTGTTGTGGCAATCCTCTCTGCGAGGGAAGTCCGAAGATATTTGTCCTAATATCTAGAGGAGATAGACAATTCCTTGTGTTATTCTGAGAGGATGATGAATATGATATTTATTCGGTTCTAATTTCTGCATAGACCGCCCTTATGGGTTTTCAATCTATCAAACCTTGTCTTAATTTTTACCTGGACCACCCTTTCAGGTTTTCAATCCAGCAGACTTATCTATTCTTTTTTTTTTCTTTTTTCTTATTTATTTTTTATTTTTATTGAACCATGATGTGATGGGATGCTTACTTGCGATATTCTACAGTTGGCATGTAAATCAAGATAAACATATGCATAAAGATTCAACAAAAATGACAATACATTGATGAACTTAACAGGGGTATAAATGTTTCAAATGATTTGACTCCTGCCATTGACTAGCCTATTCAGGTTTTCTAATCAATGTGTTTACTTTTCTCTTGATGTCCTAAGTTTTGTCTGAGCCGCCCTTTTCGTGTTTTCAACTCAGCAGACAATTCTTTTTGTGTTTTGAAAAGAAGCCCTAATTTTTGCTTAACTAGCAGAGTGCTAATTGACAGGCTAATTACTTTTTGTACAGCTTTTTACATGATTTATTTTTTTCGCCTAGACGTGATAGCATTTGAGCCTATCTTGGTGGATTCATGACTTTAACAGCTTATTCGTTCAGCATTTTCTGATTAATTTGTTGGCCGCTCTTACCACTATGTTGGCTTGAGGTATACATGGTGATTAGCGATGATGCTTGATATTAGCCTTTTCAATTGTTCTCCCTGATTTCTTAATAGTCAAATAGGGAATGAGTGATTTGTCAGGGATGGAAAGCATCAAAACCTACATCAAACATAGCTTGATCCCATCGAACGCAAACATGCATTGTCTATTGGTACTCCTTCAATAGTGTGATGGTCGGTCCACAAATGGTGATGAGCCACGTGATGAATTCGATGACACGTTGAAATGTTTGACTCCTTCTTTGTGTCTTCGGCACTGGTATCATGTTAGCCAACCTATCGGGTGTTTAACTACTTTAGGGAACTTAACTTTGATTTGCTTTGTTGCCTCTATCTTGACTCTTCCAGCCCATTTTGGTCTCAATCGTGCCATCTTCTGTTTGACTGACTTAATGGTTATGGGAGATTTTGTGTTTAAAGATCTTTTTATCGACCTCTAGCATATCTTCATTGGACCAGGCAAACGCTATCACGTGTTGTCTAAGTACTTATGCTATCTCTCATTTTTCATCAAGAGTCAAATCATTTGAAATTATTATAGGGGATTCATTAATACCCAAATTAATTTCATGCGATGATGTGTCATGCATGCTAAAAAAACATCATGCTCATGTTCACGAGAATGTACAATGTCATCCGAAAGGATATCAAACAAGCAAGAGAAGTTCAACGCCTCTGAAGATTCAAAAGCCTCGTTGACAGAGTTTGTTAACATAAAAGAGTTTAAAATACTAATTATTACATTATTAGCATCCTCATCCTCCACATGTGGAGGGTCTTCTTTCCCAATTATTACCTTTTCGCATTAGTACTCATTGGTTGGTTTCCCCATGGGTGTGTCCAGAGATTTAATCCACTCAAACTTCTTAGCTTTCTTGAAAACCTCATTATAAGAAGTGAAAGTGTCGATCCCGAGCATCTGTCCGTAAACTGGCAGTGCCCCGGCCAATAGCTTTACAATCATCTCAGACAAATTAAGCTTATCCTTGAGTAGCACTTGGATGGCCATCCATCTGTTGTAGTAGGGTTTGAACAATTCCTTGGGTCTTTCCTTGACGGCCTCAAGATGTTGTATGGTGGTTTTTATTTCAGAATTGAAGCCATATTGCTCTATTAGGGCCTCTGAGAGGTGCTTCCCGTCATGAGCTATTTCCAAAGGCAGGTTGTTATACCATTCATTGGTTGGCCCTCCTAGTGTAACAATAAAGAGCTTAGCCAGCATCTTATCCCCGATCCTCATAACTCTCATCACAGTCTGATAGTTAATCAAATGTGATCGGGTATCTCCTTCTCCTTCATACTTCTCTAATCTCAGCATTACAAAGTTTTCGGAAAACCACTCCTCATCATGTACTACCGGAGGGACATGGTAGTATTTTGGCTAGAAATTCTGGAGTTGGCTAGCTTTACTAGCCAAAAACTGCTGCCATAATTCTGCTATGTTGGGAGGTAGATATTGGGGGACTATCCCATCAATCCCTTGCTGAAAATTGGGATGAGGAGGAGTGAACATTGTGGTCCTTTGGCTAAACTGCCCCTGGGGGATCGTGGTGCCTCTAGGAGTAACCATAAAGTTGGGAGCAAATGGTGCATGGGCCATGGTCAGATATTGAGGTTGTTGGGTTAAAATGTTTAAGCCCGCAATGAAAAAGGATGGGGCTCTCAAATTCTGAGGGACAACCGGTTGAGAGGCAAAATTCTAAGGTGATGGAATGAAACTAGATGAAGGTCTAGCTTTCTTGTAGATGAAGTTGAGTGATGCCGACTCAAATGGAACAGACCTGAATCGACTAATTGCTGATCAACTTGGCCCTGATTAAATTAATTTTGGGATTGAGCAACCAAGAAGGCATTAGCTTGCCTCACCTTTGAATGATCATTACCCCTATAAGTCTGACCTGTCTGAAACTGACTGAATAGTCCTGGACCTTGACTAAATTGATTCGATGCTTGGGATAGCGTTAACCCCGTTTGGTCATGGTGGTATTAGGGTTGCGAGGTTCCTGTGCCAAATTGGGAAGTAGTAGCATGATTCCCAACTGGGTAACCTGATGATAGGTGAGTATTAGGAGCAAAGTCTGAAGTACGGTTCTTTGGCTGATGTGGATGAAGGTGGAATTGTAGCACTTGAGTAAATTGATCATTGTAGAGAATGGTGCTTAGAGCATTGGCCATTTCTGAGCCGGTGTTTAATGGGATTTGTAGGACAATTGGCACCTTGTAAGAATCTACTCGTCTATCGCATGACCACCTCGAGGATCCATCATCCTGAAACTTTGACCTGAACCAAATATCGATCTTCTATTCGAACCAAAATCTGAACTTAAACCCGAACCCAAATTTGAACTTGAGTCTTTGCTGGAATCAGTGTGTGGAATACCCTTTGATGGAAAGTTTTCTAGGTAAGCCACGATGGGGGAAATCTGGACGAGGTGGAAAGTCGGCCTCTTCCAAGCCTTAACTGAAGCAAACACAATCGAACAGCTTCATTAGATATGAAATGCATGTTTGACATACTTGATGTTGATGTGCAAGATGTATATGACGTGGCTGCATCACAAAGGGTTAATATGCCATGATGTGATAAAATTCATGTTTATTAATCCATTTGAAACAAACAGGGTTAGTCATTAGTAATAAGACATGACTCAAATGATAACAAGACCAGAACCGTGTGGTGAGGGCTTGAGGTTAAGGTGACATCTATGTGATGTTGAGGGTTTTGTTTATCAATCCACTTGGAACAAACAGGTCGAGTGTTGTAATACCCGTGTGGTAGTAAGCTTGGGGTTGAGGTGTGACTCATGTTTTGCCAATCCATTTGGAACAAAACAGGTTGACTTTTGTAATACTCGTTTGGTAAAGTGTGACTTATGTTTGCCAATCCATTTGGAATAAACAGGCTAATTATCATAATGCTCGTGTGGTAGTAGGCTGGTGTTATGGTTTGTGTTTGCCAATTTACTTGGAATAAACAAGTTTATTACCATAATACCCGTATGGTAATAGGCTTGGTTTAAAGTGTGATTTATGTTTGCCAATCCATTTGGAACAAAAAGGTTGATTATCGTAATCCCCGTGTGGTAAAAGGTTGAGGTTATGATTTGTGTTTGCCAATCCACTTGGAATAAACAAGTTGATTGCCATAATACCCATGTGGTTATAGGCTTGGTTTAAAGTGTGACTTATGTTTGCCAATCCATTTGGAGCAAACAGGTTGATTGCCTTAATACCCCTATGGTAAAAGACTGGGCTTTTTGAGAATTCACAACTATACCTCTTTCTCGTGTCGTGAGGTGGCTTTGTTCAGCTTTCACACAATTATGCGAGTTTAGGTAAATAGTACATTGTACCATGTGACTCTTAGTATAGTGGGTTATTTGCCCCGAATGGGCAGAGGTTCGGGTGCCAAGCGGGCATCGCTATACTTTGGGAATATGTGATCCTAATCATAGGTTACACTATCTTAGCATATTGTCTAAACCTAGGAGTGTGATATTAGTGTGAACTCGGGTTTGTGGTGGTATGATGACTATATCATAAACGAGTGTGTGCATAATCATGTCTACACAATAGATTGTGGTTAGCATGATGCTATATACGATGTATGATAAAAGAGAAGTAGTAAACACATAACAAATAGCATGCGATGCACTTCCTCCAACCTTATATCCCCTCGCGTAAGGGTTAAGCTTCTAAATCTAAGCTTCGGTCATCTCAATATCGTGAGGTATTAAGGAGCACGCTTGCAAGGAGATATGCAATTTGTTTTGGTAAACCTAAGGGAAGTGTCTATGGTTTCCTTATATGAGTTCGGTCATGGACTATTGATGAGAAGGTTCTTGTTGCACTATGATACACTCCAAGCCTCTTCCCAAATAGGTGCAAACGAGGGAGGTACATGCGATATGGTAACAAGTGATCCACCCGCTAAGTATCTTTGGTCACCATGGGGTCGCAAATGATACTTTCGCAAGCTTCGCGGCAAATGGGGAATCCTAATCTTAAAGGCTAAGCCATCTAATGCATATGCTTTTGTTCGAAATATTGTAAGCGTGGATTTAAATCATTTAAAGAATTTTAATACTCATCCAAAATCTTTTAAACTTATTTTAAGTTTATGGAAAAGATATCCCCAATGGAGTTGTCATTGTGAGCGAACGACGTTTAGGACCCAGGAGGACGCTGCGAGGCGCCAGCCCCTTGAGATGGGGCGTGGGGTTTTTTGAAAGGAACATGCTTCGGAAGATGCGTTGCTTGAAGAAAATGTGCTTTTTGAAAATGTGAGTTTCAAGCTTAATAGACTCGAGATCAGATCTCTAGCCTATGATACTCAGAGTTGCCACCAGGATCAGCTCTTCTTGGAACATTCGGTATAGCCTAGATCCGTTGAGCCTAAGTGGTACTAGAGTTCAGAGATTCGGGTTTGGGATGAATTACCTATTTCATCGTCATTTGAGTTAATATTATTCCCATTTGGAAACCACACTTATGATATTTCGATTCAATATGGATGTTTTCGGCTTATGTTTTTGGTTATTTAGCGTGCATGCAGAAAGCAGTAAATAAAGTGCGAGAAACTAAACACGTAGGAAAGTAAATGCGACTAATCTATGGGATTAATTACATATTGGGATAGGGGATTTACAAATCACCTAAATACATTGATATCTAACAAATATTACATTTGATAAATTGGATACTGATAAGTGTATAAATACACTTATTATCATATTAATTTTATACACTAAACACTATAGTTTAAGTCATTTTTATACTTCATATAAAAGAAATCACGTGTTATGTAGTTGTTTTTGATGCAAATGCAGATACTAGGTAAATCTTAGGAGTAAAATGATCTAAAGTGGAATTCTATGAAAAAAGAGTGAAAACGGTGCAAAAAGGTGCGTGGAATTTGAAGATTTGGCTTAGGATCGAAGCTGTCAAATATCGGTGAAGTTACAAGGAGAATTCTGAAGAAAAATGCAATTCATGGTCGTGACAACCATTCTCGGTTGCGACTTGTTCTTCTTCAAAATAGAAATCTGCTAATAAAAGATTCATGATCGTGGCTTGGACAGTTTTCTAGTTTAATCTTCTTAACTACTAACCGCCAAATAAAGATAATCAACTGCCATCAACCGCCATCAACTACCAATGAATAGAAACCTATCAGAAATCAACCAATAATGAAAAGGTGCCTATCCATTGTGGATTAGATTGAAGCTTCTCAACCAATCATAATGAAGTGATGAAATCATTCACCAATGGACATGACCCTTCGTATGGATAGATGCAACCCTTTGAACTCTATAAATAGGGCCCCAAACCTTACAATTTCATGCAATCAAGTAGAGGGAAAACATTAGAGTGGATGAGAGAGATATAGTGTGTGTATAGATAGAGAATTCGCTACGTTCATAAGTGTTAGCGAGAAAATGTTTAAGTGATTCGAATCCTTGTTTCGATCACTAGATTTCTCTATATTCTTAAGTGATTGTTGTGTAAGTGTACTTGCAAATCACTTATCAATAAAAGTTTTCGTTCTTCAATAATAGTTTATTTGATATTCACAAAGAATAGCATCCTAGAGGAGGTTCTATACGGGGCCGAGACCGAATTCAAAGTAGACGTAGGAATTGTGGGAATTGACGAATCCCATTAAAGAGTGGATACGGTTTAATCAACTTTAGCTTTAACTTACATACGTTACAACTTTGCTTTGCTTTCTACTTGTACTTTCTATTTCGCAGTTTATGATATGTCTATGTGTTATAATGCGTATTTCGTGTTAAGTCTTTTATATTAACCAAGTTATATGCATTGGAGTTAATTTTAAAAGTAGTTTCAGGGTTAACAATATCGTGTATAATCACTGGATATGGGATATAACGTTGTTTAGTGAGTCAACATTTTTGGAATGGTAACTTGCTAAATGTGGCTATGTGAGAGCGACCCGTACTAAGCATAGTATTGACGTTGTCTAGGTTAGTATAATTGTCTTAATTCGTATGCGCTAATTTTAGAAAATTTATTTCATGTGTTGCTCTACAGAAAATAATTGAACATCTGGATATTTTGAACCAAGTCTGTTAGATTAGTTTAGTAAATCGTAACATCTTTGTTGAACTTGCATGTTTTCTCTGCTATCCTTATTTCGTAGG
>CATIWQ010128512.1:0-17703 GCA_949673415.1 Euphorbia schlechtendalii | reverse complement strand
GAAACTATAGCCATAATACTTTGAAATTGATCAATAAAGGATGAGGGTATTAATGAAAAATCAAAAGAAAGAGAGGATAACCAATGAGTTATGCAAAAGGTGAGGAATGGTACGGAGCAGAAACTGCAACCATTCATTGAGTTAAAAAAGAAAAGAAAAGCATAGCACGAAAAATGGGTGAAGAGTACAAATTACTTCAAAAACATATGCTTAAAAGAAAAAAAATGAGAGAGTGGTATGGAGCATAAAATGCAACTACTGTGAGTGTTTTTAGCATCCTAGGTTACCTAAAAATGCCTTGAGAGAAATTAATCAAAGTGTGCTTTCTATGTCCTTTATACTTTATACTATGCTTCAGAGAAGGTAATATTCGAGTATGCATATAACGCTTATATGAAGATGCGATTCGGTTGTCTCTCCATTATGAACAAAGGTACGCAACTGAGCTATATAAATTACACATTACTAATTTGTGGGAAATTTCGAACTTCTTCTTGAAATGTTTTGCAACGTGGAATGTGGTACTCACTGCAACAGTCTTTCGCTAAATAAAATACGACTTGTTTACCAAATTTATACACTTCTGTTGAATTTACCTTGAGGACAAGGCAAAAGTTAAGTGTGGGGGTATGATAAGTGTATAATTACTCTTATTATCATCATAATTTTATATAATAAACATTATAGTTTTAGTCATTTTTATACTTCACATAAAAGATTTCACGTGGTATGTAGTTGTTTTTGATGAAAATGCAGATACTAGGTAAATCTTGGGAGTAAAATGAACTAAAGTGGAATTCTATGAAAAAAGAGTGAAAAAGGTGCAAAATGATATGTGGAACTTGAAGATTTGGCTTAGAATCGAAGCTGTCGAAGATCGGTGATGTTACAAGGAGATTTCTGAAGAAAATTCAATTTATGGTTGCGACAATACCTCGCGGTTGAGACTTGTTCACTTCAGAAACAGAAATCTGCCAATCAAAGGTTCACGGTCATGTATCACATATCGCGGTCGTGACATAGATGGTTTTCTGGTATTATCTTCTTAACTACCAACAGCTAGATAAGTATGATCAACCGCCATCAACCTCCATCAACTACCAACAAAAAGACACTTATCAAGAGTTAACCAATCATGAAAAGGTGCCTATCCATTATGGATTGAATCAAAGCCTCTCAACCAATCACATTGAAGAGATGTAATCTTTCACCAATGGATGTGATTCTTCGTTTGGATAGACACAACCCTTCAAACTCTATAAATAGGGCTCCAATTCTTCACAAATTTCGTGTATCAAGTACTAGATAGTGTGGAACACTAGAGAGGAAAGCAAAAGAGTGCAAATATAGTGTGTGTATAGTTAGGTTCACTACGTTCTTAAGTGTTAGCAAGTAAATGTTTAAGTGATTCGAATCTTGGTTTCGATCACTAGATTTCTCTATATTCTCGAGCGATTGTTGTATAAGTGTACTTGCAAATCACTTATCAATAAAAGTTTTCATTCTTCAATATTCGTTTGTTCGATATTCGCAAAGAATAGCATCCTAGCGGAGGTTCTGCACGGGCCGAGACCGAATTCAAAGGAGATGCAGGAATTGTTGGAATTAACGACTCTCATTAATGAGTGGATACAGTTTGATCAACTTTAGCTTTCACTTGCATACCTTACAACTTTGCTTTGCTTTCTACTTATACTTTCTATTTTGAAGTTTATGATATGTCTATGTGTCATAATGCGTATTTCATTTTAAGTCTTTTATATTAATCAAGTTATATACGTTGGAGTTAATTTTAAGAGTAGTTTCAAGGTTAACAATATCGTGTATAATTACTGGATCTGTGATATAATGCTGTTTAGTGAGCCAACATTTTTTGAATGGTAACTAGCTAAATGTGGCTTTGTGAGAGCGACCGGTACTAAGCATAGTACTGACGTTGTCCAGGTTTATGTAATTGTCTTAATTCGTTTGCACTAGGTTTAGAAAAGTTATTTCATGTGTTGCTCTATGGTGAATCATTGAACATCAATGTTTTGAACTGAGTTTGTTAGATTAGTTTAGTGAATCGTAACATCTTTGTTGAACTTGCATGTTTTCACTGCTATACTTGTTCGTAGGGAAAATCTCTATATTTAGATTCTCTAATCTTCCATATCTATATTTACTCATTTTTCATTCTAATCTTCCTATCTAAAACCTCCAATCTATTTTTATTTTATTTACTCTGTTTTCCCTTGTTGATCTTTAGACTTAGTTCATTCACTGTGAGTTCGATATCTTTTAAAACTACATTGCAATTGTATACTTGCAGTTATCATCATTTTTCTATTTGATAAGAGGTACTGACAACATCTATATTTTTTGTGAACAAGTTTTTGGCACCATTGATATATAGCCAAATCTTGTGAACAAACTCTTAAATTTATAAGTAGAAAAGTAGCGAACAAGTAGGAGGCTTGCAAAGAGGGAAATAGACCTAAGAGTCGAAAATGAAGCATGGGTTGCTGCAACTGCTATAGGTACATATAGCCTTCGTGCCTCTCATTTAGCAAGCTCTCGGCCCACCGCATGTGTCATCCACTCACAGTGGCGACTCTGGTGGGAATTTTTCTTAAACTTTTTTTCAAAGGTTATAGATTTTTGGATAAGTGTCGAAAATTATTGATCACATTATTCCATATTTTCATAATTATGACATATTCCTAATAACACATTGCAATAGAGGGGATTAGCCCATAAGATTAAGGTACCCTATTACTGCGAAGCTTTCTCTTGTAATAATCTACCTCATTGAGAAAACATAGTGCTTGAGCGGGTGTAACACTTGTTGTCATATCGCATGTATCTCCCTCGAACCCATTTGGGGAGAGGCTTAGACTGTATTTTAGTGCAACAAGAACCTTCTAAATCAGCAACCTATTTACAAACCTCATGTAAATAAACCATAGTCATTTTTCGTAGGGTGTTACCCAAGAAACGAACATGCATTATATGTTTCTTGTAAGTGTGCTCCTTAGTATCTTCATGGTACTAAGATGAACCAAACTTAAGATAGAGACTAGCCAAAAACCTTATGCGTGGTAGTTGTATGTTTGGAAGATTGAACGTTACATGCTATGTGCTACGTGTTCACTACTTATCACTGTACAAATGTCATGCTAACCATGAATCTTAGTGCAGACACTTGAATGCACACACTTATAATGTTAAAACGATGTAATATTGCATCTTCTCATCATCATGAAGCCAAATTGACGTCACACACTTAGTATTAGATGACACTTGAGATCATATTACCCTAGGACAATGTGAACAAATTAAAGTCATGAAACATCACTTACCCCTTCCCAACGAGATGTTTACTTGACATCTGACTCTTAGCCTGTACAAGGCAAACATACCTTTCTTTTACTATGTGATGTCCACTTGACATCCGAGACTTAGCACACAAGGGGCAATAACATATCACACACATTACCTTTGAGAAGTCCACTCGACATTCAACTTATAGCCCACACAGAGCAATCACACATGTCACATAACCTAAACAAGGCGAATAACTACCCAAATCATTTTTTATCCACATCTCATGGTGTCCCTACTGACATCGGAACCTAAGCCCACATCGGGCGAACTCTTTTTAAGTCTTACCTTACCAATCCTCAAGGGTGGGTATACGCCTAATACCTAAACCATCCGCCCACATGGGGTAATGATTCATTCATCACCACATACCCTCAAATAGCAATGATGACACGAGCATCTCAAACTCTACCCTAATTGGGAAAAATAACTAAATCATTCATTCAATAGCTATATAAGATGGTTATTTTCATCTTATTCAATTTCATTAGGGTATGTCGCATTGCTTACCCAAAATAATTTTGACCTCCTCATTCTATGAGATCTAGTCATAGTACGAGATCTCAAAATATTAACCTATTACCATACAGGTAACTTGGTCACCTCACTTACACCACTCATATTACGATGTCACACAAACATCATACAGATCTCAAATCCAACCCCAGTTGTTGGATTTTCATTTCCACCTATTTTCATTTTTACCTAATGACTAGCATGTTTGTTTCAAATGGATTGACAAATATATAATTTTTTCACACCATGGTATGTTAATGCAGCCATAACACTTACATCTCACGCATTTTTCCAAAAATCGCATCATGAATCTTACATGCATGGTCTGATCTTCTACTTATGTATGAAAGGGGGCTTAGAAAAGGCATGCTCACCGCCTGGTATGTATTTCTCCAATCATGGCCAATCTGGAGGGGGTTCCGTACACTGACTCAATTGAGGACTCGAGTTTCGATACAGATTCAGTTCAACATACATCTTTCAACCTCGATAGCATGGAAATTCCATAAGAAGAAGGTGCGGGGGAGGATCACCCATCCCTTATAGGACAGAACTCTTAGAGAACACATCAGTCATTGGTGAGCACCGAGATTGAAGCTGCCCTAATAACCTTTGAAAATAGTGAACAACTAGCATCGCTTATTCACCAACATGCTAGAAGGGTTCATGATGTGGTGTCCAACCTAGAGGCTACCCTTAATAACTATTATCTAGCTAGTCAACCTGGAATAGGAGGACCTTATACCTCACATGCAGTGCACCCAAATCCTACTAACTTTTATAAGTTCAGGCAGGACAAAGTTAGTTGAATCAGAGCCAGGCTCAGATTGGGTAGCTAGTATATAACTTTGCCAATCCTTCCCAGAATCAATTCCTCTTGAGGCAGCCCACTCAGCCAATGATCATGCCAGGACCTTTTCATCAAGGAGGAGTCAGACAATCTATTCCTAGTTGGAGTACATCAACTACCTCATAGTTCCAGGGACCTCAGCCGGCCAATTTCATAGCATTTCACCGAGGACAATACGGCATTTATCCAAACATCAAGAACACCATCCTCCAACAACCAAGCATGGCAGAATTGTGGTAATAGTTCTTGGCCACTCAGGACTATCATCTAATGAACACATACCATGTGCAACCGACAATCGAGGATGAAGATAGCTTGCTACCAAACTTTGCGAAGCCATAGTTTGAAAAGTATGTGGGCTCTGGAGACCCGTGTGCTCACCTAACGCATTACCAAATAATGATGTGGGCATTAAGGATTAGTGAATGGATGATGACTAAGCTCTTTATCGTCACCTTGACCACCCCAGTCAATGAATTGTATAGCCACTTTCCGCTGGACATAGCTACTGATTAGAATAGCCTTGCTTAGGCTATGATGGGGCATTATGTTTTAAACACTCATATGGAAACCACAATGCAACATTTGGAGGCTATAAGGCAAGAGCAGGGCGAAAGCTTCAAATCTTACTATGGGTTTTGGATTGTCACACAGGTAAGGCTTCGGGCTTGCTTAACTCTACCAGAGATGATAACCAAGCTTGTAGATGGCGCACTGCCATCATACGGATACAAGTTCGGGTTAGACATGTTTTTGAGCTATCAAGAAGTGTTTGAGAAGGTGAACAGGATGGAGCACTTTGAATCCATAGACACATCTAGGGGCACTAGTATCAAAAGATAACTAATGGATGATGATGTAATAAATTATCTTTTAGCTACTTACCCCACGAGGCTTTTAAATTCTGAATAAATTGAACTTTGTTTACTTTCTTGATATTCTATTGATTGAAATCACGCATTCTCATAAACATGTACATAATGTTTTTGGAACATGTGACACATCATGTTATGAAATTAATTTTGGGTATAAATGGATCCCATACAAGTTCAAATGATTTTACTCTTGAGGGAAAGTGAGAGACAAACACATGTACTTAGACAACACGTGATAGCATTTGCTTCATCCTACAAAGATGTAAGATCGATAGAAAGATCTCCAAGCATGAAACATCCACTAACTATTGAATCAGTCAAGTATAGGTCAAAATTATCGATGCTAGAATAAGACAAAAGTGTCAACAAAGCAAATTGAAGTCAAACAACTAGTGCAGTGACGAAGATAAAGAAGGGGTCAGACTATTGATCACGTTAAAAACTCCATCGCATGTCTCACTACCATTTGTTGGGCAATCATTACACCACTGGACATCAATTGTTTACCCTCGATGAAATCAAGCTATCGGATCTAATCCCCAATGTATCATCTATCATTGGAGAAAAATTTAATTCATAAAGAAACATTGATGATCAAACACTAAGACTCGTCATCACAAGTATCTCAAGCTAGCGAAGCGGTATGAGTACCAACAATCGATTAGAAACGTTGAATGAGACAACGATTAAAGTTTTGGACATGGACGATAACCAATCTATCAAATCAACCAAGTCTTGCACATTTGATATCAAGCATTGGTGAAAGAAATAACTTGGTAAAAAGCAGTACCAATAAAAAAATAAACTTGTAATTAGCCTATCAATTAGCACTCCACTAGTTGAGAAAAAATTAGACCTCTTTTCAAAACTGAAAAGAATAGTCCACCGAGTTGAAAACCCGAAAAGGGTGGCTCGGGCAAAACTTAAGACATCTAGAGAACCACATTGGTAAGAAAAACTGAAAGGATTAATCGGTGGAAGGAGTCAAATCATTTGAAACATTTATACCCCTGTTAATTTCATCAATGAGTTGTCATTTTTGCTGAATCTTTATGCATATGCTTATTTTGATTGCTTGCATGCCAATGGTAGAATATCGCAAGTAAACATCCAAAAAATGAAAACATAAAAAATATATATATGAGTTTGCTGGATTGAAAACCTGAAACGGCGGTCTAGGTAAAAATTAAGATAAGGTTCGATAGATTGAAAACCCGTAAGGGTGATCTACGTAAAAATTAGAACCAAAGAAATATCAAATTCATCATCTCATCTTTGAAACAGTACATGACATCATACACCTCTACACAAATAGCTTCCAAGCGATCATCTCCTATATGGTTTAAGATCAATGACTAATCTAGACTCTCCTTAAACCAGATCCAAGCTTTAAACTTGAATCTGATTCTACGAACCCAGGGTCGTCACTTTGAGGGAGTCACCCATGGAATCCCTAGTAAGACAAATCCTAGGGGCAACCATGCACTTTCACAAGAGAAGGTTCTTCAATGAATGAAACCATAACGCCTGCAACAGACGAACATACATCACATGATAAATATTATCCATGCATAAATCACGCATACATTACATACGCATCATGTCATTTACAAGAAACTCCACATCCACTTGAGGTACCTGCAAACACCAAGAAAGTCGATGGCCTACGCAAGCTTAAAGTCAACATTGCAACATCACAAAAGCCTCCTAAAACAACGGAGTAGTTTTTGGGACATTCCTGAATTTCCATTAAAAAAACTCATTTATTCATCAGGTTTTAATTTTTGGTTGAAGGGGCAAAAATTTTTGCTTTGCATAAACTCAATCAAATAATTAAAACATTCATCATAAAATGCACTAACACTATACTTTTTCTCTGATTTGTCACGGGGAAATAAGTCAACATCCTACTAAGAAAAATCAAAGTACAACCGAAGAAGGAAATAGTTATCTCAATGACTGAAGAAAGAAATAGTCTCATCCACCAACCAAAGAAACAAATGGTTGGATATCCCTCCATCAAGGTCGCCTTTTAAACGGATTCAGGTACCCATTTCCAGCCACTCCAATGAACTAACAAGAGGTACATGATAATCGTAGCTAAAGAAGGAAATGGTTGCCGACTATTACACAGACGCCACAGAAAGAAATGGTAGACCGGCCCGCAAGAGGCATCAAACACTAAGGGATTCCCAAGAAAGAAACGGGTAATCCCATGAGGATACTACGCTAGAAAGGAAGGCCCACATCATCACCGATCAGAGACAAAGAAATCACCAGCCGCATCGAACTTGTATATTCTCAATCCCTCCGCTACATTTCGTGTGATCATACTTGTTATAGAATATGGGATGATCACACCAGGGGCAACTATGAGCACGTGAATTGATACCAGCTCGCTCGTTCTATGATGATGGATTTTTGAGATTTTTATCCTTGAATCACAAAGTTTTTGGTTTTCAAGAGAGCTTCGAATGGGAGTATTCCTCGTCGCTAATTTATTTTAAGAACTTAATTTTTTTTAGGACTTGGAAAAATTAAACTTTAGTAAAAATTAATATTTTTTTAAATTATTTAATATATATATATATATATATTTCAAAAGAAAAAATACATCGGGGGACACAAACCCGATCCTCACTAGACGTTTGGCGAGGCACCCTCGCTAGAGTTTCGGCAAAGGACCCCCCTCGCCGGAATTTTGATTTTTTCGAATTTTTGGGAAAAATTACACTATAAAAATTGCCAGAAAATTTACAAAAAAATAGTTTTCTTCGACGAAATGAAGGAATTTTTTACAAAAATAATATTTTTCAAAAGAAATAATTCCGACTTTTCTACATTTTTTCTGAAATTTCTTTAATTATATTCGAATCCAAAACAAGTTTGGGTTCTGGATTTAATTATTTTTCAAATCGATTTTCCTTCATTTTCATTCTAAAAAATCCTCAGATATTCTCGAACCTAAAACAAATTTAGTATCCGAGTCTAAATATTTTTAGGATAAAAATAATATTTTTTTACATAAAATCACCAATGAAAAAACAAATGAGGAACTCTCCCGGGGATCAAACGGATAAGCCGAAGTGGATTCGCACCGAAAGGGTAAGCCTTTGAGTTCCTAGAGTTGCTTCTTCTCGTTAATTCTTTATTTTATTCGTCGTATTGACCTAGGAATTATTTTCATATTTCTTTTATTTAATTAAATTCTTTATTTTATTTAATTATATCATGTAAGTTTTCTTCCTTCTTCTCCTTCTATTTAATTTATTTAATTGTGGAGTTTTCCCAATATACATGTTAGAATACCCCCACGAAGGGAATAAAAATTATTCTTCAATAACAGACCTCACATTTTTGGCATGCGGTCATTTTCATCAAATGAAACTAATTGTTTTATTTCTAAAATAAGAATTTTTAACCACCGATATTTTAACTAGGCCACACGTGTTTCGTCAAAATTAAATCAAACATATATGTAAATATTCGTGTTGTACTTTATACCCTTTGCTAACAGTTGTGGATGCATGTTAGATGTATGCCTAGGTTTTAATTTCCTTTGGGTATTGTAAATATTTTTTCAGAAATGTAATTAATAGACTAGGGGGGCGGTTGCATCCCCCGAGGTTATGCAATTTTTTAATCTTTACTATTCTACATTTATTTAATGCTTTTATGGATTTACAACTTTCCGCATGCACGTTAAATCATACATTACAAACTTAAAAATGACATAAGTGCAAATATGCACAATTAAGAAATATGGTTTTCTGTAGATGTAATATAATGTGATCCAATAAGAAGTAAGTAACTTATCCCCAACCCGAATCTCTGTGTCTTAGTAGGCCATCCCTCAGATGTTAAGCTTCACAAGACTTTAATTCCTAAAAGAGCTAATCGAGGTGGCGACTCTACACTAAGAGATGGTAGATTTGGGTTTGACCAATCTAAAAATGTTTCCCGCTTTCTCTTTCAAACTTTCTGGGCCCCTGACCCAATACTTTTTCTTTTGACTTAAACAACCCGGTAAATCATGCCACTCATTTAGCACACTCTCGGCCTATCACATTCCGTGTCATCCGCTCACAGATCCTTTGAGGTCACACACTTTGGGTCTTTATCAGACTAAGTAAAGAACCTATAGAGTGGGTCTATGCCAAGAATATTTGTTTGTCTAATTCGTTAATAGAATAATTAATTGGTTGGACCAAATTAATAATTAAAGGGAATAAAGAGAAAATAGGGAAAATTGCACGAAGCAGAGAAAGGGAATTTTCCTGTTACTAGTGGGTCCTAAAAAAACACAAGATGCTCAGAGTGGGGCCTACACGGATCCCCGGTGAGCCAAAAAGCTCATGGGCTGCTAGCGCGCTGGGCAAGCCCACAAGCATGTGCTTGCGGGAAGTCCCGCAAGCCCGTGCTTGGGACACAAGGCAAGCCTAAAAGGGCTTGCCTTGTGATGGGAGCCACTGGTTAACCCGCGGGTCCAAGTGACCCACGCGCCTAACTTGCTTGTGGGATGGGAATATTCCCATCCCACATTGAGTTTTAGGGGGAATTAAACACTCCTCGTTTTCCCTATATATAGGCCTTCCATTCTCTTTATTTCACACACTACAGCTTAGCTTTTTCTTTGAGTTTGAAACCTCTTTCTTTAGGCATTGTTCGAGATCCTTCACGAGTTTCACCAAACAACAAATAATTCTTTAGAAGGCTCTTTTCTATTTGAAGTGAGCCTTATTAGTTTATTTTTTTGGGTTATTCTTCGAGTGTTCTAGCAGCTGCTGTCTATTAATGGGTTCTACCTCAACGAGGTTTTGGTTAGTGAAGATCCGTGTGGATCAATTGTAGAGGCTATCCTATTTTGGAGGCTCATGATAATGAAGTTTAGCCGAGTTGGTCTAAGGGAACACCGCATCCAAAAGGAAAGAGAAGCACGCATCAACTAGTAATGTGCTAAACTTATATCCTAGGTTTCTTTTATAAATTTTATAAACCTATCACCATCTATGGAACATTTTAACTTAGATTATATCAATCAAGGAATGCTTAGGAGATCCTTTAGGTTAATTTAAAGTTTTGAAATTATACCTTACAACGTTGTATATTTAGTTAACATCTTTATTAACTAGCAGAATAAAATGAAGTATGGGAAGACCCTTAATTAAAGCATTGACACGTGTAGTAAAACATGCAGCTAATCAGCGGCTCCCATCACAAGGCAAGCCCTTACGTGCCTTCTCGCAAGCCCATACTTGCGGACCTCTAGCCTACTAGCCTGCGTGAGCTTACCCCGTGCATTAGCAACATGTGAGCTCTTCAATTCGCTGGGTAGCTTCGTAGGCCCCACTTTGAACATCACGTATTCGTTTGGGACCCACTCGTAACAGGATAAATTCCCCTGCTCCGCTCCATTCAATTTTCCCTATTTTCTCTTTATTCCCTTTAATTATGAATTTGGTTCAACCAATTAATAATTCTTCTAGCAAATTCAACAAACAAATATTCTCGACATAGACCTAGTCTAAAGGTTCTTGACTTAATTCGGTAAAGACCCAAAGGGCGTGACCTCATAGTATCCCAAAGTATAGAGTCGCTAAAGGTTAACCTAAACTTGGATTCCCATTTGGGAACCATTAGGCTCAGTGTTCCAGATCAATGTGGAACTTGATAGCTCTAAATGATCAAATGGGCTTTTTTGCAAAGGTTTATGATCTCCCGATACTTGGAAAGGTCGTGTGCCTGTGACTTGATTCAGTTCTGTAGTAGTAACCAATACAATACACTCCTTCCATTAGGTTAAGTACCATCTAGTTTATTAAGATTGAATTAAGTGTTAGCTCATGTAATAGCCGTAGCTATCTTGGAATTATACTTTTTCACGAAGAACACCACTCGCCATTATGTATCAAGATTGACTAGAAACCCATTCTATCAATCTTATACTTTGATTAGAGGTTTATGAGTGTGTCACTTCAATAAGGGGCCCTAAGATACATCTCCCATTATATCACTATATCAGGAGCGATGGATCTAATCATTACTACTCAGCTTACCAACATATGATCATCACTATACCCATAATCACTCATATCATCCTATTCGCTAGGGTATGAATAAGTATGACCTAACAACTCCTATATAAGGTAACCAATATCTCAGGTTTGAGGATACTTGTACTGCTGCTGCAATAAGACATAACACCAACACACCGATATAGTTATTTTCGAGTGTCTATCTTATAGTGTACTCCAATGTATTACCAGAATACATTCATTTGTTAACTCAAGGTACTACATTCAGCTTGTGAGATAGGCTGCTTAGATCTAATCCAAGGAGTAAGCCTACACATCCTAGTTTGTCCATTCCATTGATACGACTTAATTATACAATAAAGGGGTGTGAATGTTATTCTTTTGTTACTTTTTGGATTTCACAAAATATTTACCAAGTTAAAGTTTTTACATGCAACGTGTTGAATACTACGTGCTGAGTTGGTCTAAAAACTTATAAACTGCTCAGCTTTGCTGGTGTAGTTTATCTTTAATTCTATGTTGAGTACTCTATTCAGCACAGATTGGTTTTTCAAGTAAAATAGTGAAATGATAGACATAAAATGATGAATGAGAAACACAATAAAGGTGCAAGTAAGGTTAGAACTTCAACACCTGAGATTTATCCTAGTTTGACCTCTAGCCTACCTCCAATCCCCGAATTCCTTTCGAAGCTTTAATCCATGAGTGATTTTGTTCCTTCCTTAGGCTGAGAAGCCTTTACAACAGTTAGACTCTTTTATAAAAGGTACCTTTCTTTCTAACTACCTCTCAAACCATAATTTGGGTACCCTTCCCAAATTTGTTTTCTTATAAAAAGAATTTCAAACACAGAATTCAACTTATAAATTTTTGAATCCTTTACAAACTTAAAACTAAAGTACTTTCCTCTCTATTACAAATAGGTAAGCAATTCTATTGTTTGCTAATTGCTTGATTTGGAATTTCTTGAAGCTGGGAGTAAATTAATAGAGTTTCAGGTCTTTATGAAATTCGAAGTGATTCACTAAATTTGAACGTCTGCTCTAGTCTTCTATTTATAGTTGAAGCTCTTAGAATTAGCCATTGTAAACTTCTCATCCTAACAGCTCTTCAATTTCTCTTCTCTTCAAATCTTTCAAATCATCCCGTTGGAGATAGATTCTAAGATGTTTAGATATAGAGACTTTGAATGTTGAATCCCGATATAAATTCATTGTCAAAAACTTGTTTGTCTTCAAGCAATCCATTATGATAAAGTGGTGTACGAGATGAAATGTGGCATTCAGTCATTAGTTAACTTTCTGATGTTTGTATATGTGCGCGGAGACACGAGGAAATGGTGCATGTTAGAGGATTCCATTTGTATTGGACTTTAGTGAGGAATGTCCAATATTTCGTACTGACACCTTTCGAATGTGAGGACCACAGGAATATCTTCTTTAATTTCAACACTTTTTATCCTGAAAAGCATTAAAGGTATATTCCATTTCTCATAAACAACGTTAGCAGCACAAGTGTTAAATACTCTCTAAGTGTCTAAGGAATAAACCCTTTTATTCCAAAGAAGCTAACTCAGCACAGCTAGGTAGATATCTTTATAAACTATGTAATACTCAACATAACTCAGCTTTTCTACTCTATGCCGTAACTTAATTAATTACTCAGTAAAATGAGTTATTTTCCTTAAACAAACTCAAGTAAACATCATTAATTAAGAGTATAATTAGTATTCAATTAATTTCACTCTCCTAGTCAGTTTGTTATCGAAAACATTTAAGTATTGTTAAGCACTTTTAACTTGGGTTTAATAATCTCCCCCATTTTGGACAGATAACAAAATAGGTAGTAAAAGAGACTAATTGAATAAGTAGTTTAAAGATATCAAGAATACCTGATAAGTGATGTAAGACTCCCCCATGCTGAGTGAATCCTTTAGACAGAAAGGACTCCCCCATACTAAGTGGATTTCTCCAATTAGCATAACTCCCCCATACATAGAGGAATTTTCTTCATTTGGGGATAATGTCTTACTTCAACTTTTTTCTTGAGTTGGTCTCATTATATGTAGTCCTAAATTAGATATTCAACCATACAGCAGGAATAACTTATACATCAAAGTAAAGTTAAGAAGATCTTAACTTGATATGACAAAACTCGTAATTTCATTCATCATAAAATGCTTAGTTAGTACATAACATATGTCCTAAACTAAGATTACAAACTAAGTTCTATTACAAGAATTGTCAATACTAATACATTCAATAAGCTTATTTTCTAAATCTAGAGGACTATCGAAGATAATGATTAGAGGATTTTTTGTTGTTGCTGTTGTTGTTAAGGTAGGTCAGGATGCTTTGGAAGATTTCCTTATTCAAATTTGCATTTCTAAGGGCATCTTCAGCTACCTTCTCCCCCATTGATATGTGTCCCATTAAAATTTGTTCCAGCTAAACTTTGAATGAGTCCAAAGTAGCTAGGAAGTCCTCCTACTTCCAAATAATGAGTGGGGATATCTCTTTTTTCAGCATCTCCTTTCCCTTGTTGGTGAGAAACTCTTGATCATTCAGTTTGTTTGAGGAAGAGATTATGTTATCTAGAGATATAAGCTATTTGGTCAAAACCTTGGCATACGAACTATTGGACATTACACAACAAAGCCTTGAAATCTAAAGCATATAACACAATCTTTAGCTTCACTTCTATAACCAAGATCTTGCGATAACTAAAAGACATACACTTTGCATTGTAGTCTCTATCCTTCGCATCATAGACTCCAATTTTCACCAGCTATCCAGCATTTCTCTGAAGATCTTTGAGCTTGGTCTTTAAAATTTTCAGCTTGGAATGGATAGAGAGGCCAGTTTTAGGGCAAAGAGACTCAGTTGTTTGTTTAGGGAAAATTTTACCCATGGTATCCAAAAGAAATTTCTGAGACCTTGAAACCTTATCATTTGTGTAGCCGTAAGATCATAGCCATCTTGTCAACCAAACTCTTGGTACTTTCCTTAGCTAAATGATTTTGAATCACAAACAAACTACCTTGAATCTTTTCAAACTCCTCAAAGTAGAGTGATTCAGAGGGCAAGCCTTAATGTTTATCAATTTTTGGTAGCTTTACATTAGGTTTGGAAGACAAGCTTGTCAATTCTTGGATCAGTAATAAATTCCAAACTACAACTCATCATCCATTTTGAGAATTGGGTATTTCTTCCTTGCCAACCCTCTTATCTGACTTAAGATGGATGCATCAGCCATGTCCTCTTGGACTAGCTTGTTGCTAAGTTGAGATACTTCACTGGTTGTAAACTTTTACCTCAGTACTAGGACCACTTGCTTTTCCTTGCATTAGGAACTTGTCTAACCAAAGAGATTAGAAGGGTTGAGGATGGTTTTGAAGAAAAGGTTGGTTTAGGAGTTTGTATAGTTGAAGAAGAGGAGATAGGTTTTGATTTTACAAAGGAATGAATTATTTGAGTTTTAGGAAGAGAAGAATCAGCATTTTGGTTATTATTTGGGGAAATATTGGGAGAAAAGGAATCTTGGGTATGTACAAGAGAAGAAGAGAAAGGAATATTTACTAGAGGAGAGGGTATAGTTACTGGGAATACATAGTGTTAGAAGTTGTTGGATTTATAGGAGAAGAGGGAATTTCAATGACTATAAGAGTAGAAACTGGGGAATTTACAAGAGAGGGAGTATGATTTATAGTTAAAATAGGGGTAGGATTTAAGAGAACCTCTAGGTTAGTTGTTTGATCCAAGGATGGATCAGCTTGTGGTTCTTCAGGCTGAGTAGGAAGTTCCTTAGTTTGAGTGAATTTGGGCATGGGGATGTTGGGCTTGGGAAGATCAGATTCTTCCTGATGAAGGGGTAAGGTTCCTCCAACATCCTCATAATTGCTCACTGCCTCAATATTTTTCTAAAGTGGGTGGTTGGTGGCAGAATGCTTGCATTGAGTTCCCTTAGCTTTGGTGAGAACATCATACACCTCAGCCACATCGCCAAGACTAATTATATCCTCTTCCTTGGTCTTTTTTGGACCACCCTGCTCCTTAAATTATTCTAATATCACTAGTATTTCCTTTCTTTGGCATAGGGTTTCCTCTTCCTCCACAGCGTCTTCAAGCTCTTATGCTTGGTATTTCGCCTTAGCTTCCCTTTAAGCCTGAGTTTTAGCCATCATTTTCCTTCTTTTCCTTACTAGGGCTTGAGAAGGCATATCTCCTGCCTTTTGTTTTGAGGGGCTTTTCTTCCTAGCCTTAGAAGAGGCTGCTTTGGCCTTTGGAGAGGAAGCAGTGGCACTGATCTGCTCAAATTTTGCTGACAATGGCACATTGTCGCTGATTGCTTCACTTCCTCCCTCAAAGTGCAGCATGAAACTATTTTCTTCCTCCATTTGCATGTTTGTTTGCAATGTTGATGGTATACCCTTCAACTTTTGATTTTCTTATGCTTTATTATACCTAGTATGAACTTGGTCATGATACAGCTAGGTGAAGTGGGATAGATCCAGAGTTTTCTTTACCAACATAACTATATCTCTAAGCCCTCAAAGATAAGTAGGAACATCTATTTTCACTATCTTCAAGGCTAGGATGACGTAACCATAGTGATAGATAGTAGTCCACTTAGTTAGGTGGTGAAGAATCACAACTACCAAATTAAGCCTTTTACCCTCTACCATATGGTAGACTACACACCTCTCGAAGTAGGTGCAGCAAGTCACAAAGCCTGTCTTGGGAAACAACAGCTTCACCACCATCACATGGAAAGATCTAGCTGTCCAGCTCATGCTTGAAGCAGCAATCTCCCCTGAGACATAGTTGGCAAGGAGTTCCCAATCTTTAGGGATAATAACTGTGTCCTCATCACCGGTCTTTCTAAGTTGAGTGCCTTTGTGAGGCATGGTGAGGATGTTTGTGATCAATCTTGAGCAGATGAGGTAGGAATTTCCATCAAATTCTACCAAAAGGAAGTTGTTAAAGCCTTTGATTGTGTAGAGATTAGATTATAGGATATGGATGTATTCATTTACATAGATCTCATGTATTTTAGGCCATTTATATCCCCCATCCTAATATGTAAATATTCCCCCCCAAACTAGGCGCATTTACTTTCCTACGTGTTTACTTTCTGCACTTACTTATTACTTTTCGTATGCGCACTAAAATATAATATGAAAATGACTTAGAATAGAATATCATGATATTGGAATATGGTAGTAAATCGCCTAATGTGACTTAAATAATGATGAAATAAGTAACGCATCCGAACTTGAAAAACTATACTACAGTATCATTTTGGCTTAACAAATCTAGGCTTTATCGAATTTCTAGGAAGAGCTTATCCGGGTGGCGACTTTGTATAAAGTAAGCTAGAGGTTTATGCCTCAAGTCTTTGAAATTGGCTTTACACCAATAACCACTTCTCAAAAATCACACGCCCCATCTAACAGGGTTGGCACTTTGTACGACTAAACGGATAGAATGTATCCCGCTCCCATCTGGCTAAAGGGATTTATTGGTGATCTCGGTGGGGTGTCCAACATTATAAATCCAATTGTGTTTTATTGCAATAACAATGGAGCTATTGCTCAAGCAAAGGAAGCATGGTGTTGTCAGAGAAATGAAACGTACTCAAAAAGTACCATCTCATTCAAGAGATTGTTGCTAGAAAAGAGATAAGCTCATAATATATCCGTACAGATTAGAATCGAGCAAATGTGTTAACAAAGCCATTAAGTCAAGTTAAGCATGATTAGCATGTTAATGAGTATGGCATGAAGCACATTGGCAATAACTCTAGTGCAAGTAGGAGTTTGTTAGACATGATGTATGCCCTAGAGGCAATTAGTGTGATATTTGTTTATTATTCACTTATGTACAAATAGTTTTGGATTATTTTTATAAATAATAAGGTAACTTTGTTATATATTTACATATCTCGTTGGTATTATATATATGCTATTATATATATGTATATGTTCATTGATAAGATAAAGTCCATGACTATTTCATAGAGTGAAAGTGTGAGGATATAGTGGGAGCTATGTGGCGTGAGAATT
>CATIWQ010128472.1:0-18900 GCA_949673415.1 Euphorbia schlechtendalii | reverse complement strand
ACACCACTAGAGAGGAGATCATTAGATTGCAATTATAGGGTTACATATAGTGTGTGTAGATAGAGAGTTCGCTATGTTCATAAGCATTAGCGAGAAAATGTATAAGTGATTCGAATCCTTATTTCGATCACTAGATTTCTCTACATATTCGAGCGATTGTTGTGTAAGTGTACTTGTAAATCACTTATCAATAAAAGTTTTCATTCTTCAATATTTATTTGTTCGATATTCGCAAAGAATAGCATCCTCGTGGAGGTTCTGCACGAGCCGAGACCGAATTCAAAGCAAACACAGGAATTACGGGAATTGATGACTCCCATTAAAGAGTGGATACGGTTTGATCAACTTTAGCTTTCGCTTGCATACCTTACAACTTTTCTATGCTTTCTACTTATACTTTTTATTTCAAAGTTTATGATATGTCTATGTGTCATAATGCGTATTTTGTGTTAAGTCTTTTATGTTAATAAAGTTATATGCGTTGGATTTAATGTAAAGAATAGTTTCGGGGTTAACAATATCGTGTATAATCACTGGATCAATGATATAACATTGTTTAGTGAGCCAACATTTTTGGAATGGTAACTTGCTAAATATGGTTATGTGAGAGCGACCCGTACTAAGCATAGTATTGACGTTGTCCAGGTTTATATAATTGTCTTAATTCATTTGCGCTAGGTTTAGAAAAGTCATTCCATGTGTTGCTCTGTGGTAAATAATTGAACATCTGGGTATTTAGAACTGAGTTTATTAGATTAGTTTAGTGAATCGTAACATCATTGTTGAACTTACATGCTTTCTTTGTTATCCTTATTTCGTAGGGAAAATATATATATTTAGGTTGTCTAATCTTTCATACCTATATTTACTCTTTTTTCATTTTAATCCTTCTTTCCTAACCTTTACTTTATTAAATTTTATTTTCTTTATTTTATCTTCCTTGTCGATCTTTAAAACTAGTCCTTCCTTATGGGATCGATATCTTTTAAAGCTACATCGCAACTGTATACTTGAAGTTATTATCATTTTTCTATTTGATAAGAGGTACTGAAAATACCTATATTTTTTGCTAACAAGTTTTTGGCACCATTGATATATAGTAGAATCTTGTGAACAAACTATTAAACTTATCAGTAGAAAAGTGGCGAACACTTCTTCATCTCCAGTCATCCTAAGTTGAGTGCCCTTGTTTGGCATGTTCAGAATAATCCCAATCAACCTCGAGTAGAAGAGGTAAGAGTTCCCCTCTATATCTATAAGGAGAACATCATTATACCCTTGGATGGTATAAAGTTTCTAGAAAAAACTCCTAATCAAGCTAACAATGGTTGGTCCTTCCATCTACAGAAACTAACTCAGTCTCTGCTACTTGATAACTCTATGAAGAATCTTGTTCCTCATCAGACCTTCATAGTCAACTTCATAAACTAGGCCAAAATCCATGTTTAACCCCCAATTAATCTTAGTGAAGATAGTTCCAGAGGGGAATGTAATCTTCTCTTACTTTCCCTCAACATTCACATAAATTCTTCTCTTCGAGTTGCCTTGAAGGATAAAGGTTGATTTGGTTCTCGCCATTGCAAAAGAAAAAAGGAGTTTAAAAGAAAGATATTTTGGGTTCTTTGTAGATGAAAATGATTGAGATTTCAAAGATGTAAGTAACTTCTCTCTTTTTCAAACTTCAGCTTTTATAGACCTCTTCAACTTGCATAGATACGTCGTGCTCACACAAAGAAAGATTAAAATCAACACTGAGATTAACACTTAACTAACCGACTTATAAACTGATTAGTTTAACAGTGGACGATTCCAATTTAAAAATGTCTTTTGAAAGAAGTGGGTTTTTGAGTATTAACCGCAAAACTGAATCTCACAGTGTTACTTTGAAATGTAAACGGTGTTAAATACGTGTTACCTCATTTGGCTGAGTTAAAATTTAATCATCAACACTTAGCCAAATTTCTTGATTTTTCTTCATATGGGTTTCACCATTCCAATAGAGCATTAAACTACTCCTTGGATAATGGTTTGGTGAATATGTCAACTCGTTATTCCTTAGAGGGAACATATTCTAGTTTGATATCTCCCCTTAGTACATGATCGCTTATGAAGTGACGTCTAATATTAATAAGCTTCATCCTGCTATGTTGAACTAGATTCTTGGATAGGTCAATCACGCTCTTATTATCACACATAACTTTGAGGCATTTAGACTTTATACCATAATCTTCTAGTTGCTGCTTAATCCATAGCAGTTGTGCCACACAACTTCCTACCGCCATGTATACAACTTCTGTTGTACTCAACGCAATAGAACTTTGCTTCTTACAATACCATGAGATAAGGCATTCTTCAAGGAAATCGCATCCTCCTATGGTGCTTTTCTTGTCAAGTTTGTCTCTTCCATAGTTAGTGTTTGTGAATCCTCTTAGAGTAAAGTCTGAGCTATTGGGATACCATAGACCTACATCAAGAGAACCTTGAAAATACCAAAGAATTCTCTTTACAATTATCAAATGAGATTCTCTAGTTTAGCTTGATAATAAGCATAGTAGCACACAGCATACTGAATGTCAAGCCTATTAGCTATAAGATAAAGAAGAGAACCGATGATTCCTTTGTAGAACTTGTTGTCTACTAGTTTACCAGCTTCGTCCTTACTTAAGATAATATCAATGACCATGAGAGTGGACATTGGCTTCAAACGCTCCATGTCAAACTTCTTCAAGACTTCTTTGACATACTTTGCTTGACTAATGAAGATTCCATCTTCTCTCTTCTTAATTTGAAGTCCAAGTAAAAAATTGATCCTTCTCATCATTGACGTTTTTAACTCGCTCTTCATTTATTTGATAAACTCCTTGCATAGCTTCTCATCAAATGATCCAAAGATGATGTCATCAACACAAATATGGACTAAAAACACATCTTCTTTTCTTCCCCGGATGAACAGAGCCATATACTTTCCCTCTTTCATAGCTTTTGTTGATAAGGAATTTGGTCAGCCTCTCGTACCAAGCTCTTGGAGCTTGCTTCAATCCATAGAGAGCTTTCTTCAATTTGAAGACATGCTCAAGATTCTTCGGATCTTCAGAGCCTAGAGGCTAGTGGAAATAGACTTCCTCTTAAATGAGTCTATTCAAGAATGCGCTTTTAACATCCTCTTGAAACAACTTAAAGATAATATGGGATGCGAAAGCACACAGGATTCAAATTGCTTGAAGCCGAGCTACAAGAGCATACATTTCATCATAATCGATGCCTTTTCCTGCTGATTGTAGCATTGGGAAGCAAGTCAACCTTGTCCCTGATAATAGTGCCATCTTCATCAAGCATGTTCTTGAAAACTCATTTGGTGCCGATGATTGATTTTCCTTTAGGCTTTTGAACTAGATCCCTAACATCATTGCGCTTAAATGGATTAGCTCATGTTGCATCGTGATCATCCGATAATCATCTCCTTCTACATCTTCCAACTTCTTGGATTCAATCAATGAGATGAAAGTTGGATGGCTCATCATCCTGCTGAGCTATCCTCGCATCATCACTTGATTATGAACATTATCTACAATACTTTCAAGCTGATGGTTGCGATGAGTTCTAATCTTCCTTGGAAAACTTGATCTGTAGCTGGATGATCTGCAATTAGTTATTGAGGCTAAGGTTGATGTTCACCATTGTTGAAGTTGATAGATAAATCATCATCTTCTTTGACTTTCTTAGTTTCAGGTTCTTGTGCTGGGTAGGACTGCATAGAGAGTGGCATGATGAGTAGATTTTCTTACTGGGTTACTCCTTCATCTTCATCAGATGGACTTCTATCTGCATTGTTAGTTTCATCAAAATCCACATGCATAGACTCCTCTAATAGGTCGATTCTTTTGACATATATTCTTTATGCCCTTTGTTAGTTAAGTATCCCAGAAAGATACCTTCATCAGGCTTTGAATCAAACTTACATAGCTACTCCTTGGTGTAAAGAATAAAGCACCTACAGCTAAATGATCTGAGATGACCAATCTTAGGCTTACACCCTCGCCAAAGCTCATAGGGTAATTGGGCGAATTAAAACTTGATTCAAGATATAATAGGTTGTGTTAACAACTTCTCCTCAAAAGTACTTTGGTATAATTTTATCACTCAACATGGATCAAACCATCTCAACTATAGTTCTGTTCTTCCTTTCTAAAACCCATATTGTTAAGGTGTAGAAAAGTTGTGGTCAATACCTTATACTGAACATAATTCTTCGAAATTGAAATTCTCAAATTCACATCCATGATCACTTTGGATTCTAGAGATTTTAGTTCCTATTTCATTCATTATTCGATTACTAAGCTTGACAAAAGATTCATATGTCTCATTTTTGCTCCCTGGCAAGACTACCCAAAATGATCGCTTAATTACTACATGATTAATTGACCTAAATGATTTCTTAACTAGCTTACCGAGCTAGCAAGCTGAGTAAAGTTTATCCTTCTTGAAGCTAATACTGGGTAAATCCACAACTAATTGCTTTTTGGCTAGTTTGGATAGAATGTTCATACTTATATGACCCAATCTTCTATGCCAAAGAAATGAATTACCCTCCTTAGATACAAGACAAACATTAATGGAGCCTGGGGATAAATCAACCATATACACATTATTGATTCTAGGAGTAAAGAGTATAGTTGAGTTAATCTTACAGTCAATAACTGAGCAACCTACTTAGTTGAATGTAACCTTTCTACCTTTGTCACCAAGCTGAGCTACACTGAGAAAGTTGAACATGGGTCCTTTGACTTGAGAAGCCTCTTTGATTAAAGGAGAGATAAAGGAATTTTAGGATGTACCTTGGTTTGAGGAGATTTTCCTTTGTTGTGCTCAACTTCAGAGTCAGGAATGGATTGATTGCTCTAGGAAGCAGATGCTGAGCTCTCACCCCTGTGATTCTCTATCATCATAAGGAGAGGTTGGTAGAATCTGTTGCTTCTTCATCAGATGATAAAGACTCTTCAGAATCACTTCATGTGGTAGCAAGTGCCTCATTCTTCTTTGTGAGCCTATTCTTATATCTATCCTTCTTAGTCTATGGACATAATGATTGGATATGGCCTTTTTTACCACAACCAAAGCATTTGATATGTTTAAATTGTTCTTTCTTGATTTATTCCTCAACTCCACATCAGTGTTGAGTTGCCTTGTTTTTAGTGGGAAACTTCTTCTTGTTGAACTTCCTGTCCTTCTTCATAAAGTGTTTGAAATGCCTATTCAAAAGTGTCATTTGCTCATAAAAATCTCAAATAGTGGATTCATCAAAAGAATCAGCTTTTAGGATAATGGCTTTGCCCTCGCTCTCCTTGCCCTTACTCCTTTTGGAGTCATTAATAAATTTCCTCAAAGATATTACCTAAGTCAACAAGGTGCCTATCAGCTCATCATAGCTCTAAGTCTTAAGATTATGAGTCTCTTTGATCGCGCACTTCTTGACATCCTACTTTAAGGTAAGAGTGCAAAGAATCTTCTTCACCATTTCTTCCACAGTGAACTCCTTACCCAATCTCTTCTGTTCATTAATGATATTAATGAACCTGGTATTCATGGCCGGAATACCCTCGCTAACGCCCATGTAGATCATCTCATACTCTCTCAACATGAGATTGATCTTTGATTCTTTGACCTTGTCTGTCCCCTTGTAAGTAATCTCCAATATCTTCTAGATTTCTTACAATGTCTCATAGCCCGAGACCTTATTGAACTCTATAAGATCTATTGCACAATGTAAAATAATTGATGGTTGTGGCATTCTCTTTGAGAAGCCTTAAGTCAACATCATCAAAATCTTCTGGATTAATTAGAACATGTTCCCCATTTCTTAATATGGTAGGAATTCTAGGACCAAGCTCTATAGTGAGCCATGCTTGCATGCTTTGAGATTGAATTAATTTTTTCATGCGATTTTTCCAAAACATGTTGTGATTATAATCAAACAATGGAGGCCTGGTTACAAATATACCCTCTTTGAGGAGAACTGTCTATTTTGAGCCAGAACTGAAATTGTTATAAGCCTTTTTGGATCTTAAACTCTAAGATTATTAGTCTAAAAGCTGAGCACTTGCTCTGATACCACTTATTGGTTCTATATGGCTTAATATAAATAGCAGAGGGGGTGAATGAGTTTCTTGGTGCTTTTTAAGTTTTATAAAAGTTCGTTACCAAGTTTAGTGTTTGGATGCATGCTGAGTGAAAACTTATCTGAGATGGATATGAAATTATAAACTACTAACCTTCAATAGAATAGTTTATCTTCAATTGTTGCTGAGTACTTTACTCAGCTTGGATTGGTTTTTCAAACAACACTTGTAAAACAGAAAGAATGATGAATGAGATATGTATAATAAAGATGAGTGATAAGGATAAAATGTTAACGCTTGAGATTTATCCTAGTTCAGCCCCTAGCCTACGTCCAATCCTTGGATTCCTTTCCAAGCTTTAATCCACTAGTGTTTCCTTCCTTCCTTAGGTGGAGAAGCCTTTACAGCGGGTAGATAAGATTACAGAAAGTACCTTCCTTTCTAGCTACCTCTCGAACACAGTTTAGGTATCCTTCCTAAACTGTCACTCAGATTTCTCAAAGAAATTGTGAAAATAGGATTTTAACTTATAAAATGTTAATCCTTTACAATGATAAATATTAAATGATATCTCTCTATTACAAATGAATTGAACAGTTTGTGTTTGCTTGATTGCTTGATTTGGAATTTTTGAAAGCTAGGAATGATTGAACAAAGTTTTAACTCTTAAAGAAATTCTAGGTGATTCACCAAGTTTGAACATCTGCTTTAGTATTCTATTTATAGTTGAAGGTGTTGCAAACTTCTCATCCTGAGAGTTTCTTCAATTTCTCCTCTTTATATCTTTCGAATTTGCACATTAGAAACAAATTCCAAGACGTTTAGAGACAAAGATTTCGAACGTTGAAGTGCGAGATTAGTCTGTTTATCTGAATGAGTTAAAAACTCATTTTCTTCAATGTAACATAGATTTTTATGATTGTTTAATTTGCTGACGCTGTAGAGTTACATGGAGACATTGAGAAATGGCGCATGTCAGAGGATTCCTTTTGTCTTGGACTTTAGTGACGATTCTCTAACATTCCGTATCAACACCTTTCATTGTGAAGACCACTTGAATATCCACTTTATGTTTAGCACCTTTTCTCCTGAAAAGCATCAAAGGAATTTTCATTCCTCACAGAAACCATTAAACACATATGTCATTAATTCTCTAAGTGTCGAATTAACTCAGTTTTAAAAAGCTAACTCAGCTTTGTTAAGTCTATATCTTGTTAACTATGTAATACTAAGCTTAACTAAGCTTTACTTACTCTAAGCCATAACTTAATTAATTACTTGGTATACTGAGTTGTTTTCCCTAAGATAACCTCAAGTAAACTAGAAAAATTAAGAGTATACTTAGTACTCAATTAATTTCACTATCTTAGTTAGTATATTATTTCAAAAACATTTTTAGTATTGTGAGGTACTATTAACTTGGGTTCAATACTCTCTGTACTAGGTTGTTGAGGCTAAGGTTGATCTTTTGCTTCATTGAAGTTGATAGAAAGATTTTCATTAGCTTTAACTTCCTCAATTTTTTGCTCTTCTGCTGGGTTGGGAAGCATAAAGAGTGGCATGTTGAGTTGATTTTCTACTTGGATTACTCCTTTATCTTCATCAAATTGATGTCTATTTACATTGTTAGTTTAATCAAAATCTACATGCATAAACTCCTCTAAAAGACCAATTCTTTTGACATAAATTTTGTTTAACCTGCTGTTAGTCGAGTAACCCAGAAAGATGTCTTCATCAGCCTTCGAATCAAACTTACTTAGCTGCTCCTTGGTATTTAAGATAAAACACTACATCCAAAGGATCTGAGATGAACAATCTTAGGCTTGCACACTCATCAAAGCTTATAGGGTGTTTTCTCTAAAATTAGGCAAATTAAAACCTGATTAACAATATAACAGGATATGTTAACAGCTTCTCCCCAAATTTACTTTGGTATATTGTTATCACTCATCATGGATTGAGCCATCTCAACTATGGTTCTGTTCTTCCTTTTTACAACCCCATTTTGTAGATGGCGTATAAGGAGTGGAAAAGTTTTGGTCAATACCATGCACTGAAAAAAATTCGACGAAATGAAAGTTTTGGAATTAACATACATGATTGCTCTAAATTTCACAAATTCTAGTTCCTAGTTCATTCATTATTCGATTACAGAGTTTGAAAAATGACTCAAAGGTTTCATCTTTGCTACTCAGTTTGACTACCCATGTGAATCTCATGAAGTCAACCATAACCACCAAGGAAAATCTCTTTCCGCCCATTCTCATAGGTTGAAAAAGACCAAAAAGATTCAGGTGGAGGAGCTCCAATGGTCTCTTAGCTACTACGTTGTTAGTAGGTCTAAATGACTTTCTAGCCTACTTACCAAGTTAACAAGCTGAGCAAATCCTTTCTCAAAGCTGATACTAGGTAAACCCACAACTAGTTGCTTTTTGACCAGTTTGGACAGAATGTTCATATTTATATCACCTAACCTTCTATGACAAAGCCACGAACTATCCTCCTTAGATACAAGACAAATTTTAGTGGAGTTGGGGGATAAATCAATCACATAAACATTATTAATTCTAGGAGCAAAGAAAATAGTAGAATCAATCTTACAATCAATAACTGAGTAACCTGCTGAGTCGAAACTAACTTTCCTACCTTTTTCCCAAAGCTAGGCTACGCTAAGTAGATTAAATTTGAGTTTGTAACCAGAGTTAACTCTTCTATTAAAGGATAAACACCCACTGTGCTACTTCTAACAATCTCGCCATTTGGTTATCTCCAAAGCTGACACTTCCCTTTCTTTTGTGCTCCAATGATATTAAATGAGTTTCATCTCCTTTCATATGCCTTGAGCACTCGATATCCAAATACCAAAATTCAATGTCATCAGAGAATCTCAAGCTCATCTACAAAACAATTATGTTTTCTTAGGTATACATGCTTTCGTTCTAGATCCTCCTTTTTTAGCATTACTTAAGTTACTCTAGTCGTACTCGTCATAGTAACCATTTTTATGCCTACATATGATAATAGGATGTCCAAACTTCCCACAAAAGCCACACAACACTTTTGGTTCAGGCTGGCTTGCTTTCTTCTTTGAAGGAGATTTCTTTCCCTTATTAGAATTACGAGTTTGGTTACTCAGAGCTTGACTATTGGTTAGAGGAGAAACTCATTCCTTCTTCAAAGCTGCTACCTCAGCAGTCAACTCATCTAATTTCTTAGTGAGGTTATTGTTATAACATTCATGATAATTAGCTTTTTCTTGAAGAAAGCAGATATCAAGAGACAAGGAAGCAATAGTGTCTTCCTGATCCTCACTTCTCCTCACTAGCTCTTTGATGTTCTTAATCGACTTATTAGTAAGTTTCATAACATCAAAGAGTACCTAGGCGAACTCTTTAATGGATAAAGGGATTTCAAAATGTACCTCAATTTGGGGGATTCTTCCCTTTGTTTTTGCGTAGCTCTTGAGTCAGCAGCGGAATGGTTGCCATTCGAGGGAGACGTTGAGCTCTCACCCTTCTCTCCATCAATCTCCAACAAGCAAAGGTTGGCGAAGTTGGTTGCTTCTTCATCAGATGATGAAGACTCTTCTGAATTGCTACATGTGATAGCAAGTGCCTCATTTTTCACCTGAACTTCTTCTTGAATTTGTCCTTTTTAGAGTTAGGACAAGATAAATGGATATGACCTTTTTCACCAACGCCAAAGCATTTGATATATTTGTTATATGCTCTTTCTTTTGTCCTTCCTCAACTCCTTGCCAATGTTGAGTTGGCTTATTTTTGCTAGGAAACTTCTTCTAGTTGAATTTTCCATCCTTCTTCATGAAGCGCTTGAATCTCCTTGTGAGAAGCACCATCTATCTTCTGAATCATCACTAGTAGATTCATCGTATCAGCTTTTTGGATAGTAGCTCTAACCTCTTTCTCCTCTGCTTTACTCCTCTTGGAGTCATCATTATATCTCCTCAAGGGCATCTCCTGAGTCCGCAAGGTGCCTATCAGTTCATCATAGTTGTAGGTCTTCAAATTGTGAGCCTCGTAAATTGCGCTCTTCTTTGTGTCCTACTCCAAGGTGAGAACTTTAAGGATCTTCTTCATCATCTCTTCCCGGTGAAGTCCTTGCCTATTCGCTTGAGTTCATTAATGATATTAATGAAATTGATATTTATAGATTGAATACTCTCATTGGCTCCCATCTGGAATAGCTCATATTCCTAGAGCATAAGATTGATCTCTGACTCCTTCACTTTATTAGTCCCCTCATAAATGACATCCAACTTTCTCCATATCTCCAATGTCACCTCACATCTTGAGACCTTGTTGAACTTTTTCAAATCTAGAGCACAATGTAAGTAGTTGATGGTAGCCACATTCTCCTTAAAGAGCCTTAAGTCAGCATCATCGTAGTATTCTGGATCAACTAAAACATGTTCCCCATTCCTCACAATAGTAGGAATCTTGGGTCCTAATTCGATTGCTAGCCATGCATTCATGCTTTCTGATTGTATAAATTTTCTAATTTTATTTTTCCCAAAGGTGTAGTGTTAGCCGTCGAATAGTGGAGGCCTAGTAATAGACATTCCTTCCTTGGGGAGTGTAGTTTGTTTATTGTCAAAATTGTAAGAATTATTAAAAGCCACCAAATCTTTAACTCTAGATGATGAGTTTATAAGTTGAGCAGTTATTCTGATACCACTTCTTAGTTCACTTTAGCCTTTATAATATTGCAGAGGGGGTGTGTGCTGATTTACTTGTTCTTTATAGATTTAAAAATATAAGTCAAGTTGTTTTTAGAAGCAAGCTGAGTGACTTAAAGTGAGTGCCCTTTTTAGTCTAAAAACTATAAATTACTCAGCTTCGTTGACTTAGTTTACCTTCAAGTTGTGCTGAGTAATCTTACTAATCATAGAACGGTTTTTGAGCAGATATAATAAGATGAGAGATGATGAATGAGCGTAAGCACTATTAAGGCAATAAAAGATAAGTAAGGAAAGATTACACCTGATATTTTATCCTAGTTCAGCTCCTAGCTTATCTCCAATAACCAGATTCCTTTTCGAGCTTTAATCCACTAGTGATTTATTTCCTTCAATAAGCGAAGAGGCCTTTATAGTGGGTAGACTATAACAAAAAGTCCCTCCTTTCTAACTACAACTCAATACTCAGTTTACATACCCTTCCTAAACCGACTCACTCAAATAATTTAGAGCATTTAGGAATAGACGATTTCAACTAATAAAAAGTGTTGAATCCCTTGATATGTAATAACTTAGTTAAGATTCTAAGCCTTTCTTATTTCTCTCCCACAAATAGATTGTAAACTAAGTTATTTGCTTTTGATTTCTTGAAATGAAATTTCTGAATGCTAAGAATGCTTTGAAAAAGATTCAGCTCTTGACAAATTTGAGGTGATTTATCAAGTTTAAATGTATGCTCTAGTCTCTATATATAGTTGTAGAAGTTGGAAATAGTCATTGCGAATTTCTCAACCTGACTTATTCTTCAAAATCTCTTCTCTTCACAACTTTCAAATATGCTAGTTTGAAACAGATTTAAGGACGTTTAGAGACCGCAATTTCAAATGTTGAGTTGCGAGATTAAACTGTTTATCTTCAATTCGTCAATAACTCATTTCTTCAAGAAAATTCTTTTGAGAGAGGAGCGTGCGAGATGCAACATGGAATCTTATGGAAGGTTACTTTGCTAATGTTGTAGAGTTGTGTGGAGACACTAGAAAATGATGCATGTCAGAAGATACCTTTTTAACTTGGATGTTAGTGAGGTATCTCCAACATTACGTACTGACACCTTTTGTTTATGAGGACCACATAAAAATCTATTTTGATTTCACTGCTTTTTACCTAAAAAGCATCATGTTGGACCTTAGATAGCTTATAAACAACCAGAGAGGGGGGGTAAATGTGTTTCTTGGTTAATTTTTAGATTTATGAAAATATTTAAACCAAGTTAAGTTTTTAGATGTGTGCTGAGTGATATTGTGCTGAGCGGGCCTAAAAACTTATAAACTGTTCAACTTCACTGGACAATTTATATTCAATCACTTGTTGAGTAATCTACTCATCTCGGATTGATTTTTCAAGCAAAAAATGATAAACAGAGAAAGAATGATGAATGAGTTCAAGCATGATAAAAGCTAAAGCAAAAGTTTAAAACTTCAACACCTGGTTTTATCCTAGTTCGGCCTCGAGCCTACCTCCAGTCCTCGAATTCCTTCTCCAAGCTTAAATCCACTAGTGTGCGTTCCTTATTTAGGCGAGTGGGTTGACACATTTTATAGAAAGTACCTTTCTTTCTAACTACCACTCAACTCAGTTTGGGTACCCTTCCCAAACAAACACTCAAATTTGAATATAAAGTTTGCGAATTGGATTCAACTTATAAACTATTGAATCCTTACAATGTTATATCTAAGTATGATTCTCTCTACTAGAAACAGATTGACAATGGTTGTGTATTGATTGCTTAAAGTTAGAATTTCTTCAAGCTGGGAGTATTTACACAGAGTTTCAGCTCTTAAAGAAATTGGAGGTGATTCACCAAGTTTGAACGTCTACTTTAGTCTTCTATTTATTCTTGATGCTTTGCGAAGTAGCTGTTGCAAACTTTTCATCCTTGCAGTTCTTCAATTTGTCTTCTCTTCATGTCTTTTGAATCTTCCCGTTAGAAACAGATTCCAGGATGTTTAGAGATAGAAATTTGAATGTTGAGGCGCGATAAAATTCCTTGAAAAAATCTCATTTGTCTTCAAGAAAATCATTCTAGTAGAGAGGTACGCGACATGTGATGTGGAATCTTGAGATTGGTTGATATTGTTGATGCTTGCAAAGGTGCGGGGACACTAAGAAATGGCACATGATAGAGAATTCCTTTTGCCTTGGACTTTAGTAAGGAATCTCCAACATTCAATACTAACAACTTTTATCCTGTGAGGATCACTGGAAATCTTCTTTAATTTTAGCACTTTTTAACCTGAAAAGCATCAAATGAATATTCCGTTTATCATAGAAAATGTTAGCAGCACAAGTGTCATTTAATTTTCTAAGTGTCAAACAATGTTGCTTTTAATTAATAAAAGCTAACTCAACATAGCTGAGTTGATATTTTTCGAAACTATGTAATACTCAGTACAGACTCAACTTTTCCTACTCTAAGACATAACTTAATTATTTACTCAGCAAATTGAGTTGTTTTTCCTTAAACCAACTCAGGTCAACTTCATTAATTAAGAGTATACTTAGTAGTCAATTAATTTCACTATCCTAGACAGTTTGCTATTTCCAAAATGTTTAAGTACTGTGAGGTACTTTTAACTTGGGTTCTAAAATCTCCCCCATTTTGGACAAATAGCAAACTAGGTAGTAGAAGAGATTAATTGAATAAGATAGTTTAGAGATATCAGGAATACCTGGAAAGTAATGTAAGACTCCCTTATGCTAAGTAACTTCCCTTTAGTCAGCTTGAACTCCCCCAAACTTAGTGAGTCTTCTTCAAGTAGCTTAGCCCCCCATACTTGGAGGATTTTTCATCATTTTGGGACTTTGCCTTACTTCAGCTTTTCTTTGAGGTTGGTCTCTTTGTATGATTTCTTGCATTATATTATCAATACACAACCAAAACATACAGCTTAAAATATTAAAGTTAAGAAGATCCTAACTTGAGATAAAAACATGGAATTTTTATTAATCAAAATTGCTTAGTAGTACATAATTTATGCCGTGAACTAAGATTATAGTTCTAAGAACTGTTAAAAGTCTATAATATACTACTACTAGGTACAAGGCTCTATTTTCTAAGCTTGGAAGAGGAAGAGGAGGGTCCGATCCTGCCTTGGTTTTGCTTAGGAAGTTGTTGCTGCTAAGGAGGTTGATAATGCAGAGTAGAAGGAGGATATTGAGTTCCCATTGGAAGAGATCCCTTATTGAGATTTGCAATTCAGAGAGTATCTTTAGCTACCTTCTCCACCTTTGATACCTGACCTTTCATAATTTGTTCTAAGTAGGTATTAAAGGTATCAAGGATTGTTTGGAAGCCCTCTTACTAGCCAATTATCTTTGGGAATATCTCTTGCTCCAATTGCTGCTTATCTTTTAAAGTTAAAAACTCATGATCATTAAGCTCGCTGAGAAGGAGTGGTGACATTTGGAGAGGTGTGCTATCTGATCAAAACCTTGACAAGCCAACTATTGAAAGCATTGAAGTAGAGCTTTGAAATCTACTTCAGGTAGTAAAATCTTCAGCTGTACTTCTATATCAAGATTCTTAGGTCTAATGGATGATATACACCGAGTAGTGTAATCAATGTCTTTAACATCCAATTCACAAGTCTTGACCAAAGTCCCAACATTCTTCTACAGGTTGTCCACCTTTGACTTGATGACATTTAGCTTGGTATGAATAGTCATACTAGTGTTAGGGCAAAGAGATTCCATGGGTGAAAGGCTTGGGGCAGGCATCTCAGGAAAGATCTTCCCCATTGCAATGATAAGGAATTTCTGAGAAGAGGAGAACGTGGCATTTCTCATTGACATCTCTACTAATGTTGTCTATCTTTGTATGGTAAGAGTTGAGATTTATCACTGGCTTCTTATCCACCTTAGAAGAAATGTTCGTTAACATCTTCACCATCTGATCTTGCTTGTTATCGTGATTCGTCAAGAACTTAGACATGGTCTCCAAAACCTTTTCCATGTTGTGTCCTAAGTCCTTGGTAGTTTTGATTTCTTTGAGTATATTTTCCATCTTGCGATCGATGCTCCTCTTTATTTTTGCATGATCCTCACCAAGCTTATGGAGTTGTGTCACTTCAATTTCCATGTTGGAACTCAAGGAACTCAGCTTCTCAGCAGTAGCATCCACACTACCATTTATCTTTCCCACAATAGTTTTAGCTAATGCACTAGATGTGGGAATATTTATAGGTGAATTATGGGTATTAACAAGAGAAGAAGGTATAATGACAGGGGAATTTATAGAGTTTGAAGGAGGAGGATAATTTACAGAGGAAGGTTTTTCAATTTCTACAGGAGTAGGAACTGGGGGTATTTGCAGAAGAATTAGGTTGAGGATTTACAAAAGAAGTGGGGGTAGGATTTAGAGGTACCTCCGGGTTAGCTATTGACCCAAGGATGGGACACCTTGAGGCATCTCAAACTAAGTAGAGGTTTCCTCAGTTTGAGTAAAATTGCTTAGGGGGATGTTGGAATCAAGAAGATTGGACTCTACCTGAACAAGGTTGAGGGTTTCTCCAACATCCTTATCACTACTCACCACTTGGACATTTCTTTTCAAGGGCTGATTAGTGGCAGAACGCTTTCGCTAAGTGCCCTTTACTTTGGCAATTGCTTTGTTTAGCTCAGCGGTAGCACCAGGACTCAAAGTGTCCTCATCCTTCAATTTCTTGGCCTTGCCATGCTCCTCTAATTCCTCAGATATGACTAATTTGCGCTTTCTTTGGCTCAAGGTTTCCTCGGCCTCAATCTCATCCTCTTTTTCCTTAGCCTGCTGCTCAGCTTGGAGTTTTGCCTTAGCCTCTCTCTGAGTGTGAGTCTTGGCCTTCATTTGCCTCCTTTGACATTAGGGCTGAGCATAAACTTCATCAGATGCTAGCTTGGCTGGGCTTTTCTTTCGGGCCTTAGAAGAGGCAACCTTTGGTTTGGGAGAAGAAGCAATGGTGGAGACTTGTTCTATAATGCTGGAGATTAGAAGATGATTGCTAGAGTCCTCACTCATGTTAAAGTCCACCATGAATCCATCTTCTTCTTCCTTCAGGATGTCCACAAGCACTACTATCGGTACATACTTAAGCTTCTACTTTTTGTTGTGCCTTGTTGTACCTAGCATGCACCTAATCGTGACTCAGCTTAGTGAAGTGACTGAGATCCAGCTTCTTCTTCACCAGCAGCACTGTATCACTAGACTCCCCCAAAAACTATGGTATGTCCTCCTTCACTACCTTCATTAGTTCGGTAATGACGTAACCACAGTGGTAGACATTAGTCAGCTTGGTCAAGTGATGAAGGATCACCACAGGCTAGTTTAGCCTCTTACCCTCTACCATATAGTAAACCACTCTCAAAATAGGTGCAGCTAGACACAGATCCAGTCTTTGGTAGTAGCAGCTTCACCACCAGCATGTGGCAAGCTCTCGTAGCTATCTCCCCTGAAACATAGTTGGAGGGGAGCTCTCAATCCTTAGGGATGGCCACTAGGTCTTCATCACCAATCCTGCAGAGCTGGGTGCCTTTGTGATGTAGGTTCAAGATGCCTCCAATCAATCTAGAGCAAATTAAGGTTGATGTATCTCTAAAATCCACCCATAAGATGTAGTTGAGGCCTTGGATGGTGTAGAGGTGAGATTAAAATTACAAGTCCTTCCATTTGTAGAAATAAACTCAAGCTTTGTTGCTTGATGACCTTGTGCATTACGCGATTTCTGAGAAGGCTCTCATAATCAACCTCATAAATAGGTCCAAACTCCATATTGTCTACCCAATCCACCTTTGTGAAAAGAGTTCCTGCTTCCAGAGTAAGCTTCTCCATCTTACCCTCGGTGTTGACAATTAGCTTCTTCATAGTGGTGGTGTTGAGTCTAAAAATTGTTTTGGTGATCGCCATTTGAGAAAGGTAAGGAATTTGTGAAGGAAAGAAATTAGGGTTTTTAGCTCTGAGATGATTCAAATTTGATTTTAACTACAAAATAATAACTCATGCTGTTACTTTAAATTTTAGACGGCGTCAAACACGTGTCATCTCCTTGTTGAAATAAGGCTTGATCTTCAACACTTAGCCAAATTTCTGATTTCTTCTTTCTTCATCTTCATTACAGCGGGTTCGCCACACCAATGAGCTGCCTCAGAACATTGAACTGTTCCATTGGAAATGGTTTGGTGAATATGTCAACACGCTATTCCTCTGAAGGAACATACTCCAGCTTGACATCTCCCCTTAGCACATGATCTCTAATGAAGTGATGTCTGATGTTGACATGCTTCATCCGGCCATGCTGAACTGGGTTCGTGGATAGGTCAATTGCACTCTTGTTATCACACATAACTTTGAGACACTTTAACTTTATACCATAGACTTACAGTTGCTACTTAATCCATAGCAGTTGTGCTATGCAACTTCCTACGACCATGTACTCAAACTTCATCTATACTCAGCGTAATAGAAGTTTTCATCTTGCTGTACCAAGAGACCAAGAAATCACCAAGGAAATGGCATCCTCCCATGGTACTTTTCTTATCCAGCTTATCTCTACCATAATCAGCATCTGTGAATCCTTTAGGAGTGAAATCTGAGCTATCATTTTACCACAGATCTGATTCAATAGAACCTTGCAAGTACTTGAGAATTCTCCTTACAGTTGCTAAATGAGATTCTCTAGGATTAGCTTGATAACGAGCACAGTAGTACACAGCATACTATATGTCTAGCCTACTAACTGTAAGATAAAGAAGAGAACCAATGATTCCTCTATAGAACTTATTTTCTACATGTTTTCCAACTTCATTTTTACTTAAGCTAGTATTAGTGGCTATGGGAGTGGGCATTAGCTTTGAATGCTCCATGTCAAACTTCTTCAGGACTTCTTTTGCATACTTCGCTTGACTGATAAAGATTCAATCTTCAATCTGCTTAATTTGAAGACCAAGGAAAAAGTTGAGCTCTCCCATCATAGTTATTTCAAACTCACTTTTCATTTGCTTACTGAATTCCTTGCACAGCTTCTCATTAGTTGCTTGAAATATGATATCATTAACATATATTTGGACTAGCAACACATCTTTTCGTCGCCTGATAAACAGAGTCATATATGCTTTTCCCCTTTCATAGCCTTTGATAATATAGAAATTGGCTAGCCTCTTATACCAATCTCTTGGAGACTGCTTCAATCAGTAGAGAGCTTTCTTCAATTTTATGACATGCTCAGGATTCTTCGGATCTTCAAAGTTAGAAGGTTGGTGAACATATACTTCTTCTTGAATGAACACATTCAGGATTGCACTTCTAACATCCATTTAAAACAATTTGAAGTTCATTTGTGATGTGAAAGCATATAGGATTTGAATTGCTTTAAGCCGAGCTACAAGAGCATAAGTCTCATAATAATCGATGCCTTCTTGCTTATTGTAGCCTTGCGCAACAAGCCTACCATTGTTCCTGACAACAGAGTCATCTTCATCTAGCTTTTTCTTGAAAACCCACTATGTTGCACAGAGAATGCACTACTGATGCACGAAATTTGTGAAGAATTGGAGTCCTATTTATAGAGTTTGAAGGGCTGCGTCTATCCAAATGAAGAGTCACATCCATTGGTGAAAGATTGCATCTCTTCAATGTGATTGGTTGAGAGGTTTTGATTCAATCCATAATGGATAGGCACCTTTTCATGATTGGTTGACTCCTGGTAACTGTCTTTTTGTTGGCGGTTGATGGCGATTGATCATGCTTATCTGGCGGTTGGTAGTTAAGAAGATAATACCAAAAATCCATCCATGTCGTGACCGCGATATGTGATTCGCTACCGTGAATCTTTTGTTAGCAGATTTATGTTCTGAAGTGACCAAGTCACGACCGCGAATGATTGTCACGATCGTGAATTGAATTTTCTTCAAAAATCTTCTTGTAACTTCACCGATCTTTGATAGCTTCGATCCTAAGCCAAATCTTTGAGTTCCACGCATCTTTTTGCACCTTTTTCACTCTATTTTCATAGAATTCCACTTTTAATAATTTTACTTCCAAGATTTACCTAGTATCTG
>CATIWQ010128400.1:0-21322 GCA_949673415.1 Euphorbia schlechtendalii | reverse complement strand
GCAAACTTTCCAAGTTTATGAACACATGGTAGCACATGTCATATGACTATAAAAACAACTTGGCAATCTTTATATTTTTTTTTATATCTTTTATTTCAAATTAAGCCTACATCACACAACAAGCCTCTTTATCAAACCTATATGCTCATAATCTTCTGCCAATCATGTGCACATAATCTTCAAGGTTGGAAGGAAAGTTATAGTTCATCACATATATGAAACACTAATGGAAACAAATTATCAATCTCAATAGAAAATATGTTTACACACAACTGACATTATAAGTAAACTTTTACTACTGCAACAAAACGAAACTAAACATTACATTGCCATTAAATCTAGATAGATTTAAACATAAAAATAGAAGAGTGTGGAATCCACCATAACCGTAGCTACTATCACATCCATACAAAGAATGAAAGAGAAACAAAAATTACAAACTTTATCAATTAAGGAATCGAACCTCATCCATACAAGGAATCAATCAAGGCAATGACATTACATATGAAAGAACAAAACTTTAAGAAAGCTACGGGTAATACAAACTTTATTCAACTAAATTTTGAATTCATAAAAACAGTGTAGTTTTACCATTAATTGAGGTAAAATGCACCAATGTTAGGAAAAGCAGAAAATCGTTACACTTTCATATCTGCCCCTGAAGAACTAGTATTTGCTTGTCAAAATCCGATTTGGATAAAGAAAACTTGCCATGTAAATAGGAAGCAAAAGCAATGAACAAATGCAATGATTTGAAAGCTGAAGAAAGAAAAAGCACTAAGCGTCAATAATGGTAATGCTGATAATCACCTCTCATGACTTGGGTACATCGAAAACCTTATATGCATCTGGTATAACTTCTATTAGCCATAATCCGAGAAATATTGATTGCAGCAAAATCAGAAACGAAAAAATTTGTGGGAATTTGAATCTTATCTCAGGAGATTTTTAAACTGAATTGAACAACTAAAGCCTTAGATAGAAAAAATTTGAATATTAAACATCAATAAGACAAAAATATGAAAAATCCCCAAAATTCAAAATCCAATCCATAAAACCAAACTCAAGTAATTAACTAACCTGTTTTATGCTTTTATATTGAATCCCTCAGTTGGCGCCGAACAAGAACAAGAACAGTAGGTCAAGTGTCGAAGTTACGAAGGAAAGAACGGAGGAGGCATTGAGAGTGATGGCGAGAAAGAAGAACGGCAGAGAAGTTGAGTGGGCAGCGAGAAAGTAGAACGAAGGAGGCTTTGCGAGCAGCGGTGAGAGAGGTGGGGTTGAAAAGATGATAGAGGGCATTGAAAGAAGAACTAGCCTATTCTGTATTAGGTTAATTAAGAAGCAATACGTACGGGTATGATTAACTAACCGTCCGTATTACTTAACAAGCAATAGGGAGGGTTATAATCTAATAACAGTCCGCATAACTAAAGTAATACGGACGGTTATTTTATTATAACCGTCCGTATTGATCAAAATGACTTTTACGGAGGGTTTAAATTAACAACCGTTCGCATTACCCATGTTATTATGTTTCTCCGCGTTCTTCAAACTTTTTTACAGACGGTTCTGGTCATAAATGACCTTAATAGTGCGACCCTACAGGCCCTTTCTGTACTAGTCACTAATCAATCAATGCGATCATGATATATCATCGAACAAGTGAGGAGAGTGTGAAGTGCATGATTATTTGGGTTGTATCACGTTTCGGGGTCCGAGGGCAGTGCCCCGATAGCAGGGTCCCAAGGGCATGGATTTTCAGTGAAAAAATCCAAAAAATTAATGTCTTTTGAACATATCCCTTGTCCAAAAATTCATTTATTTTTGGATAAAAATAACTACATGAAACTGATCATACATCATATTAGGTCGAAAAATCACAATATTTTCGCATTCTAAGTTTAGTAATAAAATTTTGATTTTATCCGATTAAAAATTTGGTAAAACCATCAAAATAATTTCAATCCGATAGTGTTATTATGACTTCAGATTCATCCAAGTAATCTCCTATTCCCAACCGGTTGCAACATCATCTTTTATTTTCAGGTTGTCCAACAGCATGTTTGTCTTGCTACAAACAAGTTTAGTGTATTTGTGTTGTAGTGTTTTATGTTGTGTTGTGACTGTGATAGAATTCTTTTAATATTTCTAGATTGTTTATGTTTTCCAGTTTGTGAATCATGTTGCAAAGTTGTTAACTGGAACAATTGATTTCACCACAGGTAGGGACACTTAGGGTCAGTCTTGACATTCGAGTGATCCTAAGGTGAAATAAGAATCATGGATCCCTTCGAAAAATTAATTGTACATGAATTTGAAATATATTCTCATAAATATTTGATAAAAAGAAATTTCTTTAACAAATTGTATCTATTGAGTAATGCTTACCAATTGTTAAAGTTGAAATAAAAATGTGTTATAAATCAAAAATATTTACAAGAACAATGTTATATTTCTGTAATATTAGATAATAAAGTATTACAATTATCTTTCATAATTTGTTATTAATAAACAAAAACCTAAATGAGAAAGAAAATCATTTAACTTATCTAAGAGCTATAAATTTTTGAAACTGCTCTTCGTATCCTTGAGTCCTAGACTGTAATATCCAGGGGTGTGCAAATGGTTTGGTAACCGAATTACCGAATTGAACCAAACTGAAATATTAATTTGATTCGGTAATTTTAAAAATTTGGTTTGGTTCGGTTTGTAAAATGTTGATATTTCGGTTATTCGATTTGGTTTTTGTGTAGAAAAAATCATAATAACCGAATCGAACCGAAATATATATAAACATATAATAAAATTTTATTTTAATATCACATCTTTATTCCTCTTCTAAAAAATGCACTTTTATTCTTGTATTTGTCTCTAGTAAATCATTTAATCCATTGTAATACTTATATTGGATGTGCATTTTGTATTTTAAGTATTAGAATATAAAATTTTTGTTAATTAATTTAAAATTTTGGTTTAATTCGATTTTTAACCAAACCGAATAATTTATTTCAGTTTGGTTAATTCGATTTTAAATCTTATTTGGTTTGGTTCGGTTAACAATATTTTTCTTATTTAGTTTTCGATTAATTTGATTCGGTTAAATTCTATTCGATTTCGACCAAATGCACACCCCTAATAACATCTCTATCCTATGCTTAGAACCGTGTTAGAGATACTTTGTCCATCTTTTATTTAGTATAATAATAATATAATATAATCAAATCCCTTAACCGAAGTCATTGTTGAAAATATCCATATCTTAATAAGACTAACTATGATATCATCTGCTTATCAAATACTCCTTCCATTTACTAAATATTGACGTTTCGGGGAGATTTTGATTTTCTTTTTTTATTGTCATTTTGTATTTCTAAGGTGTTTTTTTATTTAAGTTTTCCATTCATATCCCTATTAATTTGTTCAACTTTCAAGATAATCATATTTTAATCTTCAATAACAAGATGAGAAGATTATATAAGAATCAATATTTAAATACTAGATAATATAGTAGAACATTTATGAAAGTGTAAATTAGTAAATCACATCATTCGGTTAATCGTTATCTTAAAAACTGTGAATTATTTAAAACGATAATATTTAATAGATGCAGGGAGTACCGGATAATTAATTATGTAAAAATAGATTAAACATTTAATCAAATTGCTTTTTAATTCGTACAAACATATATGCACAATGGTTTATTTAATATGTTAACCCCACAATCACATTGCTTAATCTCTCTTGTCACGATCGTACTTTAAATTCGTCTTAATCTGTGCAATTAGGCCAAATTAATATCCAGTTTATTTTGTGCAAATTTTTAATAGTAGAAAATTTATTATCATTGAACGCACCTTCTCAACGTCCAATCAGCAACTTTGTCCCCCTCCAACTACATTTCTTAAACATGATTAGATGCAACTCATTCCATATTTGCCTCTAAGATAAAATTAAGAAAACTATGCAACTTTAATTCAATTTTGTTCTGTTCAGTTTAAATATGTTAATACTGAATTCAGTTCTAATTAGCTAAAATGATTGGAATACAGTGAAATTTAATTATTTTACAGTGAATTTTTGGTGATTAATGTTTTAATTTTGTTGATAAAATTAAAGTTTCAATTTGTGAAATTCAGGATGAGTAAGAAGAATTACGCTATTGATTATTGAAAGTAAGTAATTTTTGAAGAACATATAGTTGAAATTTGAAAAAAAAAAACAAAATAGTAGTAAATTAAAAATTAGCGGCAATCACTCCGGAATGTAATAGAAAGAGGGAAGTTCCATGATAAGCGGAGATTGGTGGGAAGGAAGCCATGTGATTGGTTGCTGGATTTTCTTTTTCTTTATTTATTTCACCAATGTTTTAGCTACCTTCATTAATTTCTTAGCTGCCCTTTTACTCCTCTGATATATTTAATTAGTTCTTTCCTCAGCTTTAAAAGACCGTCGTTTGGTGATGGTTTTTTTAAACAATGTTACAATTTTATATATTAAAATTTAAAAAAGTATTGTTAAGATCTAACAAAAGTTGTCAAAAAAAAATGTTGTTACATGAATTATTAATTTTATTATATAAATATTTATGTATTTAATAAATTTATTATTTTAATTCATTAATAAATAATAAAAATTAATGCATAATTCCAGCCTAATTTCTCAGAGATTTTAATCGTCCGACTAACTACTAGCATCTTTTAAAACACTAATTTTATTAAAAATATTATTATGTTTCATTTTTCTAATGGATATGATCAATGAATATTAGTCCAAACAATATGAGCGACACATTATTTCATACCAACAGTACACAATAATGCATCATTCATAACTTAATTGTTAATGATTAGCATAGAAAATATGTGTTGAACAATTAGCAATACAAACTATTTAGCATATCACAATAAAATAAAAAATATTTGAAATATATAAAAATGTTACGAATTGGACATTTCAAGAGCATACGCATATTTAAATCCGCCTCTAAAATTAATTTGTGAGATAGATATTGTATTTCCCTGCCAAATTGTTCGTTACTAATTTTTATATTTATTATTCCCTCCGTCTACTAAATATTATCATTTTAAGTAATTCACAGTTTTTAAGATAATAAATAATCGAATGTGGTGATTTACTAATTTACTCTTTCATAAATATCATGCTTTATTTTCAAGACTTCATTAATATGTTTAAATATTGATTCCTATAGTCTTCTCATCTTGTTATTGGAAAATATGGTTATGTTGAAAGGTGAACAAATTAATAGGGGTAGGAATGGAAAATTTTAAGAAAAAACACATCGAAAATATAAAATGATAATAAAAAAGAGAAATCAAAATCCCTCTAAAACGATAATATTTGGTAGACGGAGAGAGTGGCTTTTACCTTTTGGTTCAAATAATATGTCCGTAATTTGTACGGTTGACCAATAAAATTTATCATGTAATTTTTTAATCTTAAAAGGAGTACCAAATGCTTCAATGAATGTAAGTAAATATATTTCAAAGATTATAGTCAAATATTCATTTTTTGGCAATAAATTAATAAATATTCATAAGTTGTGCTTTGAGCAGTGCACGTGTCTAGTGTCTACGGTCTACCACGGAATCTTTAACGTTGCTGCACTTAATATTTGTCTGTGGTTATTTACTCGCTTTCGTCATTAATATTTGTCGTTTTAAATTTTTTATCAAAATTAATAAAGTATTTAATGCATTATAAAATAGTAATAAAATACTTAAATAAATCATGATTAGGATTTAATATTAAGGTTCAAATAAAATGGATTACCACATTATGATACACCGTTTGGAAATAGAACATACACGGAATATAATGATTTTTCATTACTTGTTTTAAATTCACTTACATTATTATAAAAAAAAAAATTTCATCCAATTTTACCCAAATGTGAATTTGACTATGTGATCTTTGCGATCTATAATTTCAATTTGATCCACTAAGTTAAAACATTTTTTATTAAATAACAATTATTTAGCTTTTAGTTATTGCATATTCAAAAAAAAATTATCTAATGGTGATAAAGGGTGAAATAATTTTGGTTTCTTTTATGAACCATCAATAAAAATCATGATTTTCAAAACCGGACCGGTGAAGAGGGTTCATGGATTTTTAAGGTTCAACCGGATTAAATCGGTGGTCGAACCATATTTTCTAAAAATTTGTCAAATACTAATATTTTTAATAATTTGATATCAAACAAATAATACAAGTTTCACTGTTTCAATAATTAATAATTTTTTTAATGTTAATACTTCGTGCACAAAGTTTATTCTTTAAATAAAAAAATAAAACATAATAATCAATACAATTCGATGAAAAATGAAGGTTAAATTATTTTTCTATTCAACCAAATTTAATTTAGATGAGACCATAAATTATAAATTAAATTTAAAAATTAGTAAAAATCATTTTATTTAATAATTAAAGGTTTATATAATACATTGTAAATGAAGATTTTCAATTTATATATTTAATGAAAAAAATATTGTAAATGCAATGCCCTTAATAAATATTACCTTTGATTTCAAAAATTTTACATCAAATATCACAATTCAATTTGAATTGAAAAAATATTATTTAAATAAGATTTGGTGAATTTATTTACATAATACACTAAATAAAATAAAGTAAATACGTAATTTAAAAGTAAGTAAAAGTTTTATATAGATATGATGAAAGAAATATAATACAAATGTATATCAAATAAGTATTGTAGTTGAGTGGTAAACATAATTAATAAAAAGTTGGAGGTCTTGGGTTCGATTCTTGACTATTACAAAAAAATTAGAAAACATTATATTTAACAAGGATAAATGAACCGATCGGTTGGAGCAACTGGTTTCCGATTTGACCGGTTTAACCAGTCAACATCCGGTCTTTGACCAGATTGGAAATCGGGTGAAAATTGACTGGACCAGTGACCGGTTCTGGGCAGACCCGATCCGATTTTCAAAACCATGATTAATATTTTAATTCAAATGTTTGGTTTAACAAAAAAACAAGATTAGTATTTTAATTCAAATGTTTTTTAACTGTCAAATTAGAAATTAATTACAGTCAAAAGTTTAAAACTAGTTTTTATGAAAAAAAAAATTAAATCAATAATTATCTGATTTAGTAAACAATTCTTTCTTTAAATTTTAGAGTATTAAATTAGATTTATTTATCTTATTCCGAACTCTAAAGTTTTTTTGACTGTAAGTTAAACTGGATTTCTATCATTGCTTTATATTTACAAATTAAATATTATTTTATAAAAAAAATAATAATTATATGTAGTGCATCAAATATTATAACCATGGAAGAATGGGTGATTTGGAAGAATTTAAGTGGAAGTGGAGGAGTTAATGTGTAGTACGTGGATTCAAATATGTTTAGCAACTAGCAACTAGTACGTAAATTCAAATATGATAACACATGAGACGTTAACTGAGGAAAAAAAAAATATATATTTGGCATTTTTTCGTTGTCATGCTTCGAGGAGAGCTGGATTTCATAGTTATTCTTTCTGATAATATTTGAGGATATTCTTATCCAATATATAGTTTAAGTCTCCCATAATCTATAGCCACGTAGAACAAAATTAACCATAAACCATTATACATGCATCTTCACTTTTATTAAATTATTTAAAATCATTTGTTTTAAAAAAATTTGAACAATATACTTACATTAAATATTGAAAAATGCTATGTTCTTAGGAGCATTTTTAATAGCTTGTGGGTTGCATGATTATTAACATCTAAAATAGAAGATTGCATTGATGTGGTGGTAAGATAGACAAGATGTTTAAAAGGTAGCTAAAATAAATTGTCTATTCGATTTTTTATTGTATTTTATTTCAAAATAAAATTAAAAAATTAAAATCATTTGCAAAACAATTTCTGTCATCAATAAAATAATATTAAATTAATTATTCAAGTTTCTATATGATTGTAAACATTGTGCAATATTTTTTGTACTATGTCATATTGAAAAAAGAAAATAAAAAATATAATGTAAAGTCATTTTTTAGTTGATTATCTATTTTAGTCTACCTGTCAAAACAATTAATAGAATGAATATCTATTAAACATGCTCTTATGTGTTTTGAATCTGTCACGTCTAAAATCATAGATTTATTTTCAATGATTAAAATTAAAACATTGAAAACATATTTAAATTCAATTTAATTTAATCCAAATATATTAAAATGTTATGTGGTTGATTACATCATATGTACAAATAGATCCAATTTAAACACGTATACTTTTTTTATACAATTAATCTATATGTTCATGCAAACATTAATTCCTAACTACCAAATATTACTTTGCATCACATAATGCAACTTCGCATATGTACAAAAATAATAATAAATAATAATAGTAGATTATTATTTTAGTCATAAGAGGAGTTGTTTTTTTGTCAAATTTTTAGATTTTGAGTTTTGAACTCACGACCTCACATTTCTTGAGTTCTTAAATGAGTAGTATTCACGGGTTCAAACCTAATGATTTTAACAATAAATTATAAGTTTCTTCAATATTACACACATGATAAAATATTATTGTAAAAATAAATATGATATAGTAGTCGAGCCAATCAATGTTCTCTTCATCTTTGTTATATTCTACTTTTCTATGTATTCTATTGTTCATATTCTTGTTGATCCATATAATCTAGAACATAAATTTTATTATTATTTTTTTCTGTTATTCAATCAAATAAACATTTCTATTAAGCCAATTACATAGATGTATCCGTGTACATGATGTAGTAGTTTACTTTTTTTTAAGGAATATGAACTTTTTAATTTTTTTCCGAAGAATTTAGGATTCGAAACCAAGACCCACCTTCTTACTTCAATTTTGGAGGAAGTAAATGATTTTCTAAAGTTTGTAATCATATTTTAGTTAAAAATAAATTTTCACGATTCAAAAAATTTTCAAATTTATTATAAATGTGTTATGCATTATTATCCACCAACCCATAAATTTTCAGTAAAAAATGGACAAGATTACCTTATTGTGATATAATTTAATATCGAAAATTCTTTATTTATATATTGTTGAAACTATCCCTCGTTGCGAAAGAAAATTTTTTTAAACCATATATTACAAATGAGTGAAATCACATGGTACATTTTTTAAATTTGCCCTTTAAATTTTTTTTATAGCTTTCAAACAATTTGTAGCTCTATCACATATATATCATAGCAAATATGCGACATAATGTTGTTCAAATTAAAGAAAACCATATATTTTATATTGAAATGGATATAAAGATCCTAAAACTTGTAATTTGAAGACAACAGAAGAAGGTTTTTTTTACAAAATAGTCAATATTGACAAAGAAAAGATGATGTGATTAGGTCTATGGTTCATTATCCATTCAACTTTATTTCTCTGTAAATTTATATGACATTAATTAGTTTGATCTAATAATATGAGTTGCACATATGTACGTAATCCCCATTTAGATGTCTCTTTCTGTGTTATCATCTATTCTTCTACATGTGTTAGTATTTTCTTCTTTTAAGATTTTTCAATTTTTCTTTCCTCAAAATTGTAATGTGTCAAATTTTGAATGAAGACAATAGTTCTATTGAGATCAAACAACATGGAAAAATGAAAAAACATGTATGTCATCTTCAAATCAGTATACTCTTATATGTTTTCTATTTAATTTTCAACGCGCATCAGCAATTTTATTTCTTTAGTTTATCTCTCTGCCCTGCAAATGATCATGTACGAAAAAAATGAATGAGACATTAATTCGAGAGCAATAAAATTTATTTTGCAGAATAATAATTTGGGAAATGAGAGGGGAGAAATGCAGCAAATGGCATGGCTAGGCATGTGATAGGATACTTGTAGTTGGGAACATAAGGTCATCCTATTGTCTTTCATTCATATATACCTAACTGTATTAATGCTCGACAATTGGCTTTCATGTTTAACATTTGTCCAACTTCATCTCTTATCTTTCACTTCATCAACTACTCCAATTCATTTCTGGAATCTATTATATTCACTAGTACTTTATAATTACGAGCATATTCATTATTGTTATAATTGGGCTTTCTTCCATTGCTATAAAAATACAGTCTAGTTGCATGGTAAAGTGGAATGTCCTAAAAACTAATTCCAAGTTATTAGCAAAATCAAGGTCGAGTTAATTAGTTAAAAAAAAACTGAAATATGATAAAATATTTGTCTAATATCCAACGTATTGTTCCTATTTATGTGAAAACAAATTATTTCGTTACAACGAAAAATAGTTATTTCATTAGGTTTGTAATAGGTATAAATAGCTATGATACATTAAATGCAGATATTCTATTATATTTCATGTTTTCACATTCGTTTTTATTTTATTCATTGTTTAAAAGACAGTTACGACGGTCATTTAGGTGAGATTTTTTGAAACATCGTCACAATTTTATATAATCGGGTTAGGCTGTTCAAGGCCGTTAAAACCCAGAGTGTTGCCAAAACCCAAAAATGTGTTGCTAAAGGCTCATAAAATTGTCGTCAAAGCTCAAAAAGTGTTCATACATAGATTTTAAGTTTTATTATATAAAAATTTATGTGCGAAGTTAAACTTATTACTCTAATTCATTAATAAATATTGTTTCTTTAAAAATTACTAATCCACCTAGTCCCCTTCTAAGTTCCGATTAATCTCCTCCTAAGTTCCTAAGGGCTTTAGCCGCTCGACTAGCCCCTAACGCCTTCTAAAACACTGATATTATTTCGTGGAATAACTTGCGGGCTAAATGCCACAAATGAGTTTAAAGTTTTCGTTTCTTCAAGTTCAACTTGAAAAGTCGGGAAATTTGTCTCTCGCAAGTATTCCGACTTAAAAACCTTTTTAGGCATGTTTTATTAAATGTCATTTTGATGTCTGACATATTAAATTTGCTTAATTGATGCATGACATTCACTATACGCTTTTTTGATGTTTGATCTATTTATTTTTGGTACATAAAGAGTTTATCTAACAACAAAAAAATTTTGAAATAACTATGTTATTATTTAGAGAATGTGTATGTTTTGTTGACCACGCATTAAATTGCCGATCCTAAATGGTCCTTTAAGTTATTATACTAAAATTCGACATGCTAGATACCTAATAGGCAAAAGTTGAATACGTTAGACATCAAACCAGCAATCGTAAGTTATATAACATATTCCAAAAAGATATTTATGTCTGAATATTCCTGACCAAGTATTTGGTGGTTTTAACTTTTAACAGCAAAACCTTCGAGGCCTTAACTATCCCAGCAAATAAATTAGCAAAATAAATAAACTAGATGGCGTGTCGTTGAGGCTTCGCTATATTTCTATTCCAAAGATTAAATAAAATAATGTTGTTACTCTGAAATGAATTTGAATAATATATATCCCATCTTTTATTAAAGACTGTCCTTATGTACATTATCTACCTTTTGTATTCTTTTGTTGATGAAAAAGGTAAATTATCATTTGAACCTTAATTAAGACATGTCTTTCGGAGATTGGACTAGGACCGATTTTCTTTACATATGGCCCAATTTTTTTATCAAAATGGTTTTTGATACAGATTATTTTTATCAGAAAATTGCTCGCCATGTGAGATTTTCTTGCCACGCTCATTATTACCAGACAATGGTTTTTGGTACAATTTAATAAATTTTTGTGTCCAAAATGATTAACATATGTTATTTTTAATAATAGTAACACTCGTAACCAAATGTGTTATGAGATGTGAAATGTAGAAACAATGGAATTATTAAATTGTGTTAAAAAGGGGTGGTTGACACCCGGAAATCAAGGTGAAATTAAAAAAAAAAATAGAACATTCCGTTCCGTAGCAGAGTTTGAGGATTGAATTGATGTGAAGTTAAAATGAAGCAATTGAAATTTGAAACATTTTTCAATCAAATTGGTTACCAAATACCTCACCTTACCCCACAAAATCTTGTACCCTTTTTCGTTTTAGTTTGTAAAGATGGAATTCAGCCAAAGTGCTATTCCTTCTTTCGTGTATAAATTAAGGTATGAAATTAGCTCTATCTTTGATGGGTGCTGTGGGCCTTTTCTACCGGTTCCAACTTTTTTATTTTTTTTATGAACCTGAGATTCGAATCCAGAATCCTAACTTCTTTCTTAACTTTGGGAGGGAGGTGTAATCACTAGTGGTTATAATTGTAATTTAAAAACAAAACAACCATATAAATCAATGAGGATTGTACACAAACTTTTTGTTATTAGATTAATGATTCTTTTTAAGGTATCCTTCAAAATAGTACTTTATGGTTTGACCCATTTTCAAATTGAGACATGTGATATTTTGTTGACTAATCAAATGACAATCTGGAAAAATCGTATTTTATAGTCATCTTTCTCCTGGGAAACCCTAAGTATAGAACTTTTAAGGTTCTATTACCAGCTTTGGCTCCAAATCCGTCTCTGGCCACTCCCACTCCTCACCAACTCCGGTTACTCCTTCACCAGAAAAAACAATGTAATAACCTGAATTATAGAAAATAAATTGCATAACTATAAATAAAACATGGGAAAACATGAAGGGATGAGTCTTTTGGTTTCAATCTATCTTTTAGAAACTCAATGAGTCACTACACCAACTTTTCTTATAAAGGATGCGCCTTCATTTTCTATTTCAGTAGGGTTGTTTAATTTTGGACATATTGAAGGAATCGAAAGTGATAAAATAGATCAATGAGATCTTAGAGAAAGCATATTTGTACATATTAAAATCTAGGTAAAAAATTAATGCAATCAAAAGCTTATTTGCACAAATTATTTAATAATAACACAATCAAATACACCAACTGAGACATGGGATGGTTTCTCATGCACATCTAAGTTTGTAGCTTCAATTTGAACCATAACGGCATAATTTATTGTCGTTGCTCCGATATGACGTTGTTGCGACTCCGGTCTACTTCCATTGACATATATAGTGAGAGGGATATAGGAAAATTGTGGTTTCCCAAAAATACCCCTGCCACGTTAGTAAAATTAATGATGTCAAGAAAAATTTATTGTTTTGTTAACGATTCGAAACCTTAGACCTCCTTTTACGATCCAAAATATCACAAACACCAATTTGAAAATGGTGCAAACCACATAAAACTTTTTTTTGTAGTTTACCCATCTTTTTAAGCTTTTGAGAAGCCTATTAACAAAAATAATTTTTTGATATGCTTTTTTTTTTACATTTACTAGAATTCTACGTACCCATAAATAAAATGGTAAACTTAAAAAACATGTCACGTGATTTTAGCGATTTTTAAAATGATCTTTGTGATTTTTTTTCCAAAAGCATGATTGAGATTATAAACGTTATACCAAAGAACTACTTTTTCTATCATACCGTAAAAAATGTGATGTGTCAAAGGTATTATTGAAATCTAAAACTTAAAATCCCAGTCAAACCCTTGACTTCGTCCTCCCCGCAATAAAAAACTTACACGTGGATAAATTAGTCAAAAATCAAAAATCTCATCCACTTCATCTCCCCCAAATCTTTAACTTCAAATCTATTTTCTCTTTTCCACCATCCAGCTTTGTGTTCACTCACCGGCTCCGACCATCAATAATGCTCAGTCAACCATTCAATCAACAATTGATTAAAAGTACACAAGTTCAAGATAATAGACACAGTTCTACTCCCCCCTCTCACCGGCTTCCTCCACCGCCGACGCTATTAGAACTTCAAAGAAAATGTATGAACCAATTTAAATGCCTAAATTAAATGTTGAAGCTCAAACCAATCTACTCTAATCAAATGTTAAAATGATCAAATGGTGAATCTCAAACGAGTAAAACGTCCGAACTAAATTGCCTTACATAAAAATTAAACAATGGCATGGGAATTCCGAGCTGAGCTCTCAATCGGGAGTTCGGGCTTTCTGGTTTTTTTACTGGAGACCTTTGCAATCTTGACGAGAGCGTTTTTGGGTCTCGGTTATTTTGTTGCAGGAATTGTAGAGTGGATCGAAGAGCTTGAGGGTGTCGAATATGGTGGATTGAAGAGTGTGATGGAGATGGGGAAGGAGACGTCTTGTCTTGTCTATGTGGTGGAAGCGGCGGCAACGCCAGCGAGGAGGAAAGAGAAGGGACGGTAGCTATGGCGTTTGAAGTTCTGTAACCTAATTGTAATTTTCAATGTTATTTTGTTATTTTTAAAATTTTTACTTTTGCTTAGTGGTTGACTAAACATGTAGATGGTGAGATTGAACGACATATAGGATCAGGGATGGCAACGGATCCCCGACCCAGTCCGGATCCGTGGATTCGGATCCGTTTTTTAAAGTTCGGATCTTGATTTTTTGGACCCATCGGATCCGGGTCCGGGTTCGGGTAATGAAACCCAGATCCGGGTCCGGATACGTATTTAAATATTAATTGTATTTTTTTATTTATTATTTACCTTGAAAATATTGGATAATTAATATTATTTGATATCCACGTAAATCCAATTGCATGAACATAATTAAATGAGCATGTAAAATATTTAAAATAAGGTGAAATGTACAAAAATGGAAGCTGAAACTAAGAATTTGATGTTAATTACATAGACCCGTTTTGGACCCGGATCCGTGGGATCCGTCGGATCCGGAAATTATGGACCCGCCGGATCCAGGTCGGATCCGGGTCCAGTATATGAAAACGGATCCGGGCCGGGTCCAAGCCGGACCAGACCCGGATCCGACCCATTACCATCGTTAGTGCAACTCTATGATATAGTGTTTTTTATTTTCTGAAAAAGAACTAATTAATGACTATTTAGTATTTTGGCCCTCTCAATGGCTTGTCTCCGCATCCAAGTCCTAAATTGACCCTTTGATAGTGAATTAGAGGACATTGTTTTGCATGTAAATGACTCCTTATAGGCTTATATTGGTCCCACAACTTATTTTTCTCCATCACAATAGTTCATCACATGTAAACAAAATAAATTTTCAATAATTAATTATTAACTTAAGAAGTTTAATCGATATTCTTCTAATGAAGTCATTAACTTTAACATTTCTGAAAAAACAATTGGTAATTTTATATAACATAAATAATGTCTGAATATCTATCACATGAATCACAATAACACTAAATAATTGCATAATCAAAATCCCATCGTTTTAAAAGATAGATCCTAGTCATCAAATTTTTCGTTGGCCAAGATTCATGACAGGTGGTGCAACCATAGCCTCAACTTTATAATATAAAACAGATGTCATGATCCTATAATTATAAACAATAAGTAATCAGAAAAATCTTCCATCTTTCATTTAATTAAATACTATCAAGCTGATTATTTAGTGCCTAATTATGAAGATTACGACAATTGCATTGAAGTCTGTAATTGATGATATTAAAATTTGCTAAATTTACCACCACAAATATATTTTTAAAGAAAAAATTAAAGGTGAGAGTTGAGATAATGAGATATGAATTTGTTCCGTTTTCAAAAGTTGGTCACGCATGCAGATACCATTATGTCCGGATAAACATAACATAAAAATGAAATCTATGTTGGATTAATTGGAGAAGTTGTTGTAAGATTTTAAAAATTTGGGGTATCATATGAGTCATTCTTGTCTCACTTTAATTGGGTTGAATGATTTCTTTATTATTAGAAAATGATGAATAATCTCAGTAAGTTTTTATTAAATAATTTTGATGTGGAAATAATATTAGCAGTTAATTGTTTGATAGGTATGGAAACTTAACCTGGGTCATGTCACGTTCAGGCGCTGTTCTATTGAAGGTACTAGGTAAAATAATATAATAATTAATTAAAATGAGCCCTCAATAAAATAAACAGTAAGAAAAAATTAATTTTTGTAGAATTTAAGATTTGATCTCAAGACCTTTTATATCATTAACAAGTAACTGATCAATTCATCTAAGATTAATTAATATTCTTATTTATCTTTTAAATATTAACTATTAAAAATTTAAACATAAAAAATATTTTTGAGCTATTTCCAATTACGGGTCCTGGGTGGGCGCACCCTTTGCACCCTGCCCAGGGCCGGTCCTCGCCACGTTATTATAATTGTAATTGAATCTAGTTAATTCAATAAATTCAATGTTTAGAAAATAAAAGGAAACAATATTTTGTCTCTCAACGTCTGGAAAAACACAAATCATAGATTGTACATTACTGATTTTTTGTTTTAACGTACCATTAAGTAGGTTATAGCAAGATCGAGCTACAAACTAAAATTACCTAAGATGGAATTGGAGCATAGTGTGCTAAACTTTGATGAGAAAGCTTATGAACCTTCTCAGTTGACATTTATGTGAACATATGTGTTTTTTTTACCCCTCTATGTTTGTCCCGAAAAGCTCGTTACTCCCTTGAATTTATGTACATTTTGTATAGTTCCTTGAATTTATTAAAAGAAGACTTTAAAGTTTTTTAAACTTGCTAAAAGTGAACCTCATAACCCTTGATGCAGATACGCTTAATATTGTTTCATCAAATATTGAATCGGACATTGTTCAGCCGGAACAATTTTGTATGCATATCAACATGAAGAGCTATGAGGTTCATTTTTAACAAGTTCAAGTGATTATAAGATACATTTTAACAAATTTAAGGGGTTATAAGGTCCACTGTTATCTCAAATGTTTGTAAGTTCAAAGAGTGGTTTTCATGTTTCGGATCTCGTAGTCAACTCAACCACAGTTGATTTGAACATGTATGTCAATCTATGACTTACATATATAGTGTTTATAATGGCCTGCAGAATTAAGAATACTTTTCAATTTGGAAAAGTTATTAAATTATCATCCAGCCAAATATAATAAATTAAAAAATTAATGTATGTTGAGATGGTAAACTCTTACGGGGGGAAGAGTAATCTAATCATAAAATACCAATTACTCCTCCATTTTTTATTATATGTAATTTCTGGTAAGTTTCTCAATATCAGAATAAAATTAATTAAGGGAATACTAATGTGTAAAACTTTTATTTTCCTAAACAATAATTATACACTTTGTTATCTTTTTAATAGTTGAAATAAAAGATAGATTTATATAAATACATTGAAACCTCAAAACATCTGCAATGTTTAAAGAAGGGCCCATAGTAAAAAAAATGAAGTATAAGCATTAAATTAACATAAATTTAGGAAATATTAATGAAAATAAATAAATGTTAGTTAGGAAAGTTAAATTTGTTGCAAGAGAGGATGATACACTAAAGCTCCATTTATTTGCAGGAAAATATTATGCAAGGGAAAATATTATGCAGGAAAATGAAATATTTTTCTATGTTTGGCTACATCGCTGTAAAATATTTTCTGATGTTTGTTTACAATTCTGAAAAATATTTTCCAACCACAAATTTAACTATACAAAATCCTAGTTTAACCTATATATATATAGTAAAATATGTGAAATATAGTATAATAATTATTATATAAAAATAATATTATAATAAGTATAAATTACATTTTTATATAAAAATAAATGTAGATAGAGGAGATGAATTTGGTGGTGATGGTGGAGGTAGTGGTGATGGAGGGATGGACGAAGTGGTGGCAATATAGGTAGAGGAAGTGATGGTGATGGCAGGGTGAATGAGGTGGTGATAGTGACGGTAGCGGTGTTTGAGGAAGAAGTAGGATGTGCTGGTGGAGGGAGTGGTGGTGGTGGTGGCGGCGGCGGCGAATGAAGAATGTGGTGATGGTCGTGATGGAGATAATAGGATGAAGGAAGTGATGGATGTGTTGATGTGGGTGGAAGAAATGGTAGTGCTGGAAGTGAAGGAAGTGGTGGTGTCCGGGTAGAGGTGATGGCGGCGGTGGGCGGAGGAGGAGGTGGTAGTGATGATGGCGGTGGTGGTGGCGGTGGCGGTGGCGGTGGCGGTAGCGGGATGGAGATAGTGATGGATATGTTAGTGTGGGTGGAAGAAGTGAAAGTGATAATAGTGGAGAAGTTGAAGTAGGAAAATAAGGGAAAATATTTTCTCATCTTTTCGGAAAACATTTTCCATTATTTACACTATATTTTCATGTTGACTTGCACAATATTTTCCTTTAACTAATTTTCCAAATCAAACAAACGCGGGAAAATTCGGAAAATATTTTCCTGCATAATATTTTTCTGGAAACAAACGAGCTTTAAAATTTGTTCGAATTCCATCACAGAACACGAAAAATCTACAAAACGTGTCATGTATGCTATGTATGAGGACATTATCCTATTTGATTAATTTATTTAATTAAAATATAATAAAAATGAAAGAAAAAGGATCAAAATTAAGTTGTGGTGTTAATTTTAAAAACAAATCCCATGAATTTCTCCTTTGCACGACTTTATCCACTGGTTTTATAATTCCATGAAAACCTCACAAGAACTTGTATTTAATTAATCTTGATTCCGATTCATATTTGGAATTTCTTTTTTCCTACGAATTGGTGAAGAGAAAGGGGTGCCGTCAGCAAGGTGGGCAAGTGATTTGGCTCAAGAAGACGGCCAACGGAAAGATATATAGCACTCGATTCAAGATTCCAATGATAAAATCTATTCTGTGTGAGATGGATTAGAAACAGAAAAGAATTAATAAAAAGATTGTTAAGATTTGAGATGCACATTGGTATTAATACGATATCTATTTCTAAATTAACTTAAATTAGATTAATATTAAACTAAAAAGATTAAAGTTAATGTAGCCATACCATGCACAACAGTGCCTGTCAATACTAGAAGATGCCAAATTACCAAATTTAACTGTTAATCGAAATTTTATCATTAAACAATCAAACAAATTAATAAATCGAATTTGAGGTTTACTGGTCATATTGCTGTAAAATCTTCTATAAAATTTGGTTAGTGATTTCCCAATTTTTGTTTTTCTTTTGTTCATACAAGTAGTTGGCAGACAACCAATTGACATTTAATATGTTCATTATCAAATGTCAAATTGGTAATTGTAGGAATTGGCTATCAAAGGCCTTCTCCCGGTGATTCAAAATCATCTGAAAATTAAGAAAAAAGTATTAATTAAAGTGTTATTCCTAGTATTTTGAGAGTTTCCTCTTGTAGAGTAATTTATTACCACAAGAGAGTAATTAGAGAGGGGGAGTTGAGTGATTTTACCTTGTGAGTAAAATTGGGGTATTTCCAACTATCCTAAAATTATACCTCGAGTTTGGGTACACTTAAGAGAGCTTATATTTTGTCTTTCCATTATTTATTAGTGGAGTTATCGGTGCCCAGTGGTTTTTTCCTTTTTAAGGGTTTCCACTTAAATCTCTGTGTCTCTTTATTGCTTGACTTGTTTTATTTATTGTTGCGAATCTATTTTAGTTAACACATATTACCCGTCTACCGAATTAATTATTCACCACCTAAGGCCACTTCCAATGGTTCCCCATTTTGGGAAAATCCCCAAAATGAGGAATGAATATGGGGAATGGTTAAGTCCAACCATTCCCCATATAATATATCCCCAAAATGGGGTTCCCTATATATGGGGAATCCCATTTTGGGGAATGATTATTATATTAATATTTTTTTAGTTTTGATTTAATTTAATGTGTTTAATATTTTTTTGGTTATTGGGAATAGATTTGATGTAAATAAATTAATATAATATTAATAAAATATTATTACTTTATTGGAATCTGAAATGGGAAATTGAAAATGAGAAAGATTGTTGGAGCAAAAACACTGTAGATCATAGGGTTTGGGGAATGAAAAATAGGGAAAATGGTTGGACATACGCTAACAAGTTGTATCAGAGAGGGTCCCACAAGGTGGTTGTGTTAATTAAAATGGATGGTTCTTCAACATCCATGATCAAATTGAATGGGTCCAACTGGTCAATTTGGAAACCCATGATGGAGAATATTTTGTACTACAGAGATATGCACTAAGCAATCGAAGGAGACACTACTAGGTCCAAAGACATGAAAGATCCAGATTGGATCAAGTTGAATAGAAAGGCCATTGGAACTATTCGCCAATGGATAGATTTCAACGTGTTCGATCATGTCTCGGAGGAAACGTCTACCCATGAATTATGGATGAAGTTGCAAGATCTTTATGGTCGAAAAACTGCTGGGAACAAATTATTCCTGACAAATAAACTTGTCAGCATGAAGTATAAGGATGGAACTCCTGTTGCCGAATTTCTGAACGAATTTCGAAGTGCCATTAATCAGTTATCTTCTATGAAAACCACACTAGAAGATGAGGTTCAATCCTTATTGTTACTCAGCTCTTTACCAGAGAGTTGGAATACTTTGGTAGTGTCTGTAACCAATTCTGATCCAGATGGAATACTGTCCTTAAACCACATTGTGAGCACTCTGCTCAACGAAGAGACTAGGAGGAAAGTCACGGTTAACGAAAGCAGTCAAGCTCTTATCATCGAATATAGAGGTCGGAGCAGAACTAAAGGATCCAACAATTTAGACAAATCCAAAGGCGAAGATAAGTCCAGAGGAAGATCCAAGTCCAGGGGTAGAGTCAAATGCTACCACTGTAGATTAGAAGGCCATTTGAAGAGGAACTGCCGAAAGTTGAAGTGGGAACAGAAGGATGGCAACAACCAAGAAGAAGACAGGAACACCACTGCAACAATTAAGGATATTGTTGTTTTATCTTTCAATCATGAAAAATAATGTCTCTAAGTCTCAAGTCAAGATGAGACAGAATGGGTGATCGACACTGCAGTATCTTATCATGCCACTCCCAATAAGGAGTTCTTCACCACCTACAAAGTAGGAGATTTTAGGATGGTGAAGATGGGCAGTAGTGGCCATTCTAAAATTATCAGAATTGGTGACATCTGTGTCAAGATGAACACTCGCTGCACACTCATCCTCAAAGAAGTTAGGAATGTCCCTGATTTAAGGCTTAACTTGATATCTTGTGGTGTCTTGGATCGTGAAGGCTTCAAGAATTTCTTCGGGAGTAGGAAATGGAAGCTTACAAGGAATTCCTTGGTGATTGCAAAAGGAACCATGTGTTGTAAACTGTACAAAATAAACACAATCATTTGTAAAGATGGATTGCATGTGGATGAAAAAGAGTCTTCACCAGACTTGTGGCATAGAAGATTAGCTCACATCAGTGAGAAAGGGTTGCAGATTCTAGCAAAGAAGGTGCTTGTACCTTATACTAATGGTACGCCACTATCCCCATGTGATTACTGCCTCTTCGGCAAGCAACATAGAGTGTCATTCAATAAGTCATCAAGAAGAAAGTCAAGTGTTCTTGACTTAGTACACTCAGATGTTTGTGGCCCCTTTGAAATAGAGACCTTGGGAGGTAACAAGTATTTT
>CATIWQ010128399.1:0-10060 GCA_949673415.1 Euphorbia schlechtendalii | reverse complement strand
ACTTTCAGCTTTTGCTCCTTTAGTTTCCGGTAGCTGCCTATGTGATAGATAGTACTTCATGCATGATGTGATTATGATGTGATGATAGATTGTGCATGCATGTTCATGATATGGCATGTGATTTTTTATGCAAGGTGTTACTCGCGCTGGAGCGCTAGGCCTGATCTTTTGCGGAGGCAAGGGCTCGGGAGCTAAGGGATTGGTTGGCGTTGTCGGAGGGCTTAGTGAAGGACTAGGGGGAGCGCATCTAAAGGATGGAAAGGGATCTCTCTAGGTGTAAGGGCAAGAGTAAGGGGTGGACCGCAACTGGGGTCAGGATTACGAACTTTGAGGAGCAAGCCTTCACCAAGAAATTGAGGAGGATGAAGGCAGTTGGCACTCGGGGAGAGGCATTTGGAGGATCTATTCTTCATCATGGGGCTTCTGATATTGATCATGCAAGTAAGATCCCAGAGTCTCTTGGTGGGGAAGAGGTGGAGTTAGAAGGTTTTGCCAGTAGTGACTAGGCTCTGTACGTAGTTGGCTAATGTGCCCCTTTAGCGTAGTTTTTTGATGTATTTTTATTTTACTCCACCTCTGATACATTGGGGTTTGTAGATGTTTCCGCATTTATTTGATTCAGTTAGGGCACATTTCATCCCCTTTTCATTTTTGTGCTTTCTTTCTTGATTATTCACCATCCAATTAGTTGTTTTTGATAAGTGTATAATTACACTTATTATTATATAAATTTTATACTATAAACACTATAGTTTTAGTCATTTTTATACTTCATCTAAAAGATTTAATGTGGTATGTAGTTGTTTTTTTTATGTAAATGTAGATACTAGGTAAATCTTGGGAGTAAAATGAACTAAAGTGGAATTCTATGAAAAAAGAGTAAAAAAGGTGAAAAATGATGCGTGGAACTTGAAGATTTTGCTTAGAATTGAAGCTGTCATAGATCAGTGAAATTACAAGGAGATTTCTGAAGAAAATTCAATTCACGGTTGTGACAATACCTCGAGGTCACGACATGTTCACTTCAGAAATAGAAATCTACCAATCAAAGGTTCACGGTCACGAATCACATATCCCGGTCATGACATGGATGGTTTTCTGGTATTATCTTCTTAACTACCAACCGCTAGATAAGTATGATCAACCACCATCAACTAACAACGAACAGACACTTATCAGGAGTCAACCAATCATGAAAAGGTGCCTATCCATTGTGGATTGAATCAAAGCCTCTCAACCAATCACATTGAAGAGATGCAATCTTTCACCAATGGATGTGACTCTTCGTTTGGATAGACGCAACCCTTTGAACTCTATAAATAGGGCTCCAATCCTCTTAAATTTCATGGATTCAGGTGGCATTCAAGAAGTGCAAAACCAGAGTGCAAAAGGTGGAATTAGAATTAGAAAAAGTGAGAGATATAGCTTGTGTGTGTGTGTAGTAAGAATCGCTATGTTCAATGTGTTAGAAAGAAAATGTTTAAGTGATTCGAATCCTAGTTTCGATCACCAGATTTCTCTACGTATTCAAGAAATTGTTGTATAAGTGTACTTGCAAATCACTTATCAATAAAAGTTTTCATTCTTTAATAATCGTTTGTTCGATATTCGCAAAGAATAGCATCCTAGCGGAGGTTCTATACGGGCTGAGACCGAATTCAAAGCAGACGCAGGAATTGTGGGAATTGATGACACCCATTAAAGAGTGGATATGGTTTGAGCAACTTTAGCTTTCACTTGCATACCTTACAACTTTGCTTTGCTTTCTACTTATACTTTATATTTCAAAGATTATAATATGTCTATGTGTCATAATATGTATTTCGTGCTAAGTCTTTTATGTTAATGAAGTTATATGTGTTGGCGTTAATTTTAAGAGTAGTTTCGGGGTTAACAATATCATGTATAATCACTGGATCTATGATATAATGCTATTTAGTAAGCTAACATTTCTGGAATGGAAACTTGCTAAATGTGGCTATGTGAGAGTGACCCGTACTAAGCATAGTATTGATGTTATCCAGGTTTATATAATAGTCTTATCTCATTTGCGCTAGGTTTAGAAAAGTTATTTAATGTGTTGCTCTGCGGCGAATTATTGAACATCTGAGTGTGTTGAACCGGTTTGTTTGATTAGTCTAGTGTGTCGTAACATCTTTGTTTATCTTGCATGTTTTCTCTACTATACTTATTCGTAGTGAAAATTTATTTATTTAGAGTCTCTTATCTATCACATCTATATCTACTCAACTTTTCATTCTAATCTTCCTACCCAAAAATATTAATTCTATTTTTATTTCCTTATTTTTATCTTTCCTTCCATATCTTTAGACCTAGTTACTTCCCTGTGGGTTCGATATCTTTTAAAACTACATCGCAACTGTATACTTGCAGTTATCATCATTTTTCTATGTGATAAGAGGTATTGACAACACCTACATTTATTTGTGAACAAGTTTTTGGCGCAGTTACTAGCCAATAGTTCACGAGATTTTGGAACCATTATTGATTAAACTTATCAGCAGAAAAGTGGCAAACAGCTAGCTCGAGGTATCCCAAAGGTCCATGAGGTTTGTACTCAGAGAAGAATGCACATGTGTGTGGGATGACCTATGTAAGAGATTGGATTCCATTACTACACAAATTACTGCCAACCACATTGAAGCTCAAAGGAATAACAGAGTAATAATCATGTGTGTGGGATGACCTATGGAAGAGATTGGATTCCATCACTAGAAAAATTACTGCCAACCACAACGAAGCTCAAAGGAATAACAGAGTAATTATTAACAGGATTGAATCTTATCAAAAGACTATTTCCTCTGCAGTCTTTGCACATTTCAAAATCGGGGGTTGAAGAATAAAAAGCATTTGACCTTAACCAAGGCAGACATTGACATGAATATGGAAGAGCTCTGAAGCATCTCTTCTCTCCCCTTATGTGAAAAATTATATCCAGTGTAGGAAATTCCACTCAAGGCTTAGGGGAAGCTTTGGAAAAGGATCTGAGTGAGTTGAGGATAGCAGTATTAGATCAAAACATCTCCTCGACCTCCACTATCACAAATCAGATTCAATAATGTATTAGTGGATTTGAATCTTTGTCTCTTCATGTGCCTCAATTCTACGAGCATGAAGGCTACATCATTCCCTTCCTTCAAAAATTCACATATTTCTTCATCACTCTAGGTCTTTGAACATAGCATCAATAAATTATCATGATGAAGGCATTGTATCCTGTTAAACCCAAGTTAATAGTACTTCACAGTACTTAAAATGTTTTGGAAATAATAAACCTTCTAGGATAGTGATATTAATTTAGTACTAAGTAGACTCTTAACTAAACAATTATACTTGAGTTTTTTTAAGGAAAAACAACTCAGTTTATTGAGTTTTAATTAAGCTATGGCATAAAGTAAGAAAAGCTAAGTGTGGCTGAGTATTACATAGTTTATACGATATAGATTCAGCAAAGCTTAGTAGCTTTTATATATTAAAAGTTTAGTTCTTTTAACACTTAAAGAATAAATGACACATATGCTTTTAACTTTGTCTATGAGAGACAGAATTTCCTTTGATGCTTTTTAGGAGAATAAGCGATGAAATAAAAGAATATATTCAAGTGGTCCTCACAATGAAAATGTGTTAGTAAGGAATGTTGGAGATTCCTCGCTAACATCCAATGCAAAAGGTATCTTCTGACATGCATCATTTCTTAGTATCTTGGCACAACTCTGCAATATCAGCAATCAGACTTATCACAAGCTTCCACATTCCATCTCGTGCACCTCTCTATCAAAATGGAATTGATTGAAGTAAATGAGTTTTTGAAGCATCAAGATTAACGGATTAATCTCGTGCTTCAACGTTCAAATTCTCTATCTCTAAACGTCCTAGAATTTGTTTCAAATGGACAAATTTGAAAGTTGTGAAGAGAAGAGAAATTGAAGATCAAGTCAACAAGAAAAGTTTGCAATGGCTACTTCCAAGACCTTCAAGTATAAATAGAAGACTGAAGCACACATTCAAACTTGGTGAATCACCTCAAATTTCTTAAGAGTTGAAATAATGCCAAAATATTCCCAGTATTTAAGCATTCTAAGCAAATGCTCATCTATCAATTAGTTTGTAATAGAGAGAAACCATCTAAGATTTAACTTTGTAAATGGATTCAACAATTTTTAATAAGTTTAAATCTTTAGTTAACAATTTCTTAAATCAAATTTGAGTGATAGTTTAGGAAGGGTACCTAAACTGTGGTTGAGTGGTAGTTAGAAAGAAAGGTTCTTTCTATAATAGAGTTAACCCATTGTAAAGGCTTCTCTGCCTAAGGAAGGAGAGAAACACTAGTGGATTAAAGCTTGGAAAGGAATCTAGGGACTGGAGTTAGGTTCGGGGCCAAACTAGGATAAATCTCAAGTGTTATATTTCTAAGCCTTTGTCGCTTTCTTTATAGTGTCCTTGCTCATTCATCACACTCTCTGTTTTGTATGTTTAGCTTGAAACCCAATCCAAGCTGAGTAAAGTACTCAGCATAGATTGAAGATAAACTACACTCAACAAAACTGAGTTATTTATAGTTTTTAGATAGCACACAACATAAGTTCCTCAACATGCATCTAAAATTTGAATTTGGAAAAGAATTTTTATAAATCGTAAAAAGAACTAAGTAACTACATTCATCCCCTCTGCTTAATTATTTAAGCTATCTCGGACCAACAAATGGTATTAGAGCATGTGCTCAACTTTAAGACTCATCGTCTTTGAGTTAAAGATCCTAATAGCTTATAATAACTTTTCTTCCAGCTCAGGGCAAACAACACTCCTTCAAGAAGGAATGTATGCAACTAGGCCTCCACTCTTTGATGGCCAACACTACATGTTTTGGAAAAGCCGCATGAAAATTTTTATTTAGTCCCAAAGTATGCAAGTATGCCTAATAATAGAGTTAGCCCCCGTATTCCCACAATTGTGCAGAATGGGGACCGTGTCCTAATTGATCTAGAAGACTATGATGATGATGACCTAAGGCTTGTCAAAGAGAATGCAGTAGCCATCAATTACTTACATTGTGTAAAAGATCTTATAGAGTTTATCAAGGTCTCGGGCTGTGGGACAGTGCAAGAAATCTAGAGAAAACTAGAGATCACCTACGAGGGGACTGACAAGGTTAAGGAGTCCAAGATCAACCTCATGCTAAAAGAGTATCAATTGTTCAAGATTGGCACCAACAAGGGTATTCAATCCATGAATACTAGGTTCATTAATATCATTAATAAACTAAAGAGATTGGTAAGGAGTTCACCATAGAAGAAATGGTGAAGAAGATTCTTAAAGTTCTACCTCTAGAGTGGGATGCCAATAAGAGGGTGATTGAAGAGGCTCATGATCGGAAGACCTATAGATATAATGAGCTAATAGGCACCTTGCTAACTTAGGAGATGTCCCTAAAGAAATACATCGATGACTCCAAAAGGGGTAAAGGCAAGGAGAAAGAGGGCAGAGTCATTATCCTTAAAACTAACTCATCAGATGAATCCACCAGTAGTGATTCAGATGAGTAAATGGAACTTCTGAAGAGGTGATTCAAGCGCTTCATGAAGAATGATGGGAAATTCCCTAAAAGAAATTTCCCAGCAAAATCAAGTCAACTCAACACCAGCGCAGAGCTAAGGAAAGACCCAAGAAGGAGTACAGCAAAGACATAAAGTGTTTTGGTTGTGGCGAGAAGGGTCATATCCAGTCGTCTTATCCTAAATCAGAAAAGGACAGATTCAAGATGAGTTTATCTAAGAAAAATGAGGCACTTACTACCACCTAGACCGATTCTAAGGAGTCTTCATCATTTGATGAAGAAGCTACCAATTTCGCCAACCTCTACTTGATGGCGATTAAGAATGATAGGGGCAAGAGCTCAGCTTTTTCTTCCAAGAGTAATTCATCCATTGCTGACTTTGAAGCTAAGCGTAACAAAGGGAAAACCTAGAAAGTTGAGGTACAACTTGAAATCCTTTGTCAATAGAAGAGTTCGCCCAAGTACTCTTTGATGTGATGAAGTTGACTAATAAGTATGGCAAAAACTTCAAAGAGCTAGTGAGAAGAAGTGAAGATCAGGAAGCCAAATTGCTTTATTATCTCTTGATAATCGCTTTCTTCAAGAAAAGCTAAATATCATGAATGTCAAAGCAATAAGCTCACTAGGCAGCTAAATGAGTAGATTGCTGAGATAATAGCTTTAAAGGAGAAAAGGGTTCCTCCTCTAACCAACAGTCTATCTTCGAGTAACCAAACTCACAACTCTAAGAGGAAGAATTCCTCTAAAACGAAGAAAGCGTGCCAACCCAAAGCAAAAGTTGTGTGTGGCTTTTATGGTAAAGCCGAACATGCCATAGTAATGTGTAGGCATAAAAATGGTTATTATGACGAGTATGACTAGTCTAATTTAAGCACTGAAAACAAGGGAGGACCCAACTCAAAAGCTTGGTACCTAAGAAAACGTAATTGTTTTGCAAGTAAGCCTAAGATCTGTTGATGACACTGGAAGGTGGTATTTGGATAGCGGATGCTCTAGGTATATGACAGGAGATGAAATTCAGTTCATCTCATTGGAGCATAAAAGAAATGGAAGTGTCGATTTCAAAGATAACAAAAAAGGGAAGATTATTGAATGTGGCATTGTTGGTGTTTCTCCTTCAATTGAAGAGGTGTCTCTGGTCAAAGGACTTAAGTTCAACTTGTTAAGTATAGCCTAGCTTTGGGAAAAAAGCAAGAAGGTTTCATCCAACTCAGCAGGTTGCTTAGTTATTGACATAAGACTGACTCAACTATACTCTTTGCTCGTAGAATTAATAATGTGTATATGATTGATTTATCCTCAGGCTCTACTAATGTTTGTCTTATATCTAAGGAGGATAATTCGTGGCTTTGGCATAGAAGGTTGGTTTACGTAAATATGAAAATTCTTTCCAAATTAGCCAAAAAGCAATTAGTTATGGGTTTACCCAGTATAAGCTTTGAGAAAGATAGGCTTTGATAACCTTGCCATCTTGATAAGCAAGTTAAGAAATCATTTAAGTTTATAAACAACATAGTAATTAAGAGAGTGTTGGAGCTCCTCCACCTAGATCTATTTGGTCCCATTTAACCTATGAGCATGGGTGGAAAAAGATTCTCATTGATGGTTGTGGATGAATTTACGAGATTCACTTGGGTACTCTTGTTAAGTAGCAAATATGAAACCTTTGAGTCTTTTGTCAAACTCAGTAATCAGATAATGAACAAACTAGGAACTAAAATTAGTAAAATCCAAAGTGATCATGGACTTGAGTTTAAGAACTTTCATTTTGAAGATATCTGTTCAGTGCATGGTATTGACCACAACTTCTCTGCTCCTTATACTCCTTAACAAAATGGGGTTGTAAAAAGGAATAATAGAACCATAGTTGAAATGGTTTGTTCCATGCTAAGTGATAACAAGCTACCAAAGTACTTTTGAGGAGAAGCTGTTAACACAGCCTGTTATATCTTGAATCGGGTTTTAATTCATCCAATTCTTGAGAAAACACCCTATGAGCTTTAGCAAGGGTGCAAGCCTAAGATTGGTCTTCTGTTCGCCACTTTTCTACTGATAATATAAAAGTTCTAAATATGAACAGGTGTTATCAGTACTGCTTATCAAATAGAATAATGATGATAATTGCAAGTATATAGTTGCGATGTACTTTTAAAAATATCGATCCCACAGGGAAGGAATTCGGTTTTAAGGACCAACTAGAGTTATAGAACAAAAGAAATAAGATAAATTGTAGGGTGTGGATGGTAGATTGATGAATAGATAGATGCATGAATAAATTAGAGAAGATGTAAACTATATAGATATTCCCTAAGAACAAGTATAGTAGAGAAAACATGCAAAATAATCAAGAATATTTCATACACTAGATAACTTTAATAAACACGGTTCTAGACGCCCAAATATTAAATAATTCACCGCAGAGAAACACATGAAATGACTTTTCTAAATCTAGGGTAAACGAATTATGACACTTCTAAAAACCTAGATAATAATACTATGCTTAGTACGGATCACTTTCACATAGCCATATTTAGCAAGTTACCACTCCAAAAATGTTGGCTAACTAAACAGCTTTACAATCACAGATCCGGTGATTATACACAATCTTGTTAACCCTGAAACTAATCTTAAAGTTAACTCAAAAGCATATAACTTCATTAATATAAATGACGCAAGATGAAATACTGGTTATGACACATAGACATATCATAAATTTCAAAATAGAAAGTATAAGTAGAAAACAAAATAAAGTTGTAAGGTATACAAGTGAAAGCTAAAGTTGATCAAACCGTATCCACTCTTTTAATGGGAATCGTCAATTCCCGCAATTCCTGCGTCTAGTTTGAATTCGATCTCGACTAGTACAGAACCTCAGCTAGGATGCTATTCTTTGAGAATATCGAATAAATGAATGTTGAAGAATAGAAACTTTTATTGATAAGTGCTTTGCAATTACACTCATACAACAATTGCTCGAATTTGTGGAGAAATCCAGTGATACGAAATAAGAATCGAATAACTTATACATTTTTCTCACTAACACTTTGAACGTAAGGAAATCTATACAATTTTCACTCTCTATCTATGCATACATGCATTCTTCATATGCATCAACCATATCAAACATGAAATTGGCTGGTTTGGGACTCTATTTATAGAGTGCGAAGGGTTGTGTCTATCCAAATGAAGAGTCATGTCCATTGGCGAAAGGTTGCATCACTTCAATGTGATTGGATGTAAGGTTTCATCCTCATCTTCAATAGAAAGGAACCTTTTCATGATTGGATTGCTTCCAAAAGGTGTCTTTTCATCTGACAGTTGAAGGCGGTTGATAGCGGTTGATCGTTCATATCCGGCGGTTGAAAGTTGAGAAGAGTTGACCAAAAACCGTCACAAGTCGTGAGCGTGATTTACATGTCACGATCGTGAATAATAATTGGTAACTTTCTATTTGTGAAGGATGACAAGTCGAGACCGCGAATGGCTATCATGATTGTGACATGTATTTTTCTTCATGATTTTTGTTTGCAACTTTGCAAATCTTTGACAACTTCGATCCTAAGCTAATTCCTTGTGTTCCATGCATCTTTTTGCACCTTTTTTACTCTTTTTACATAGAATTCCAACTTTGATCATTTTACTCCCAAGATTCACCTAGTTTCTGCACTTGCATAAAAAACAACTACATACCATGTGAAATCTTTAATATGAAGTATAAAATGACTTTAATCCATATCATTGTATAAGTAAAAATATCATAATAATAAGTGTAATTATACACTAATCACACCCCCACACTTAACTTTTGCCTTTTCCTCAAGGTAAACACAACAGGAGTGTATAAAATAGTAAATCAAGTTCATACCTCATTTGGCGAAAGACTATCGTATTGAGTACCACATTCCCACGTTGAATAAGATTCAAGTTAAGTAACAAAATTTCCCACAAATTATTAATGTGCAATTTATATAGTCCAGTTGCATACCTTTTTTCTTAATGGAGGGCCAACCAAATCGCATCTTCATATAAGCATTATATGCTCGCTCGAATATTTCATTTTCTCAAGTATAGTATAAAGGAAAAAGGGAGCACACTTTGGAAATTTTGATCTCAAGGTATTTTTAGGTAACCTAGGATGCTAAACACTCTTAGTGGTTACATTTTATGCTCCATACCACTCTCCCCTTTTTTCAGTGGTTGCATTTTATGCTCCATACCATTTTCTCTCGTTCTTTTCTTTTAAGCATATGTTTTTGAAGTATAGATTTGTACTTTGCACCCATTTTTCATGCTATGCTACTTTTCTTTCTTTTCACTCATTGAATGGTTGCAATTTCTACTCTATACCATTCCTCACCTTTTGCATAACTCATTGGTTATCCTCTCTTTCTTTTGATTTTTCTCTCTTAATACCCTCATCCTTTATTGATCACTTTCAAAGTATTATGGCTATAGTTTCCCAACACTTTAAACACACTCAATACT
>CATIWQ010128355.1:0-16819 GCA_949673415.1 Euphorbia schlechtendalii | reverse complement strand
CATATAACTTGATTAACATAAAAGACTTAGCACGAAATACGCATTATGACACATAGACATATCATAAACTTCAAAATAGAAAGTATAAGTAGAAAGCAAAGCAAAGTTGTAAGGTATGCAAGTGAAAGCTAAAGTTGATCACACCGTATCCACTCTTTAATGGGAGTCGTCAATTCCTGTAATTCCTGTGTCTGCTTTGAATTCGGTTTCAGCCCGTATAGAACCTTCGCTAGGATGCTATTCTTTACGAATATCGAACAAATGAATATTGAAGAATGAAAACTTTTATCGATAAGTGAATTGCAAGTACACTTATACAACAATCGCTCGAGAATATAGAGAAATCTAGTGATCAAAACAAGGATTCGAATCACTTAAACATTTTCTCGCTAACACTTAAGAACGTAGCAAATCTAACTATACACACACAATATTTGCACTCTAATGCTTTCCTCTCTAGTGTTCCACACTATCCACCACTTGATGAACTCTAATGCCATGAAATTGTTGAGGTTTGGAGCCCTATTTATAGAGTTCGAAGGGTTGCGTCTATCCAAATGAAGAGTCACATGCATTGGTGAAAGATTACATCTCTTCAATGTGATTGGTTGAGAGGCTTTGATTTAATCCACAATGGATAGGCACCTTTTCATGATTGGTTTACTCCTGATAAGTGTCTTTTCGTTGGTAGTTGATGGTGGTTGATGGCAGTTGATCATGCTTATCTAGCGGTTGGTAGTTAAGAAGATAATGCCAGAAAATCATCCATGTCGCGACCACGATATGTGATTCACGACCGTGAACCTTTGATTGGCAGATTTCAATTTCTGAAGTGAACAGGTCATGACCGCAAGGCATTGTCGCTACCGTGAATTGAGTTTTCTTTAGAAATCTCCTTGTAACTTTACCGATCTTCGACAGCTTCGATTCTAAGCCAAATCTTCAAGTTCCACGCATCATTTTGCACCTTTTTCACTCTTTTTTCATAGAATTCCACTTTAGTTCATTTTAGTCCCACTATTTACCTAGTATCTGCATTTGCATAAAAAACAACTACATACCACGTGAAATCTTTTATATGAAGTATAAAAATGACTAAAACTATAGTGTTTATATTATAAAATTATTATGATAATAAGTGTAACTATAGACTTATCAAAATAAGGCTTGCTTGAAAAGAGATCTGGTTCCAAGATAACAAAAGACCTCCCGAAAAACCTTGAGATGGAACTAAGAAGTAACTGAAGTTGTTGTGACCTCAAAAAGATCTAATGGCCAGCTCCGAAATCGAAGACGCCTTAGTTTTGAGAAGAGCAAAAAATGAAACATCATTTTTATGAATGGTCGCATGCATAAAATTTTGTTTGGCCTTATTATTAACCTCGCCTCTACAATTCCAACAAAGAAAGTTTAACACCATAACAATGATTGAGAGTAACCACAAACCTAAGAGGATGTAATAACGTCCTTGGCGTTAAGAATAATATCCTTATGCTTTTCTTTGAATAACCCAAGTTTCGAACCCAACTCAAAGGTAAGCGTCTTTTCCTCAACTGGACTATTACGAGAAAGTAGTATGATTCGGTTCATATTACTGATGTCTGGCTCAGAGGAAGATGTTTGGATTGGTTGAGTTTCTTCTACAACCTCAATACTGTTGCTAAGATTAGATCTATGAGGCTGTTGGACTGGTTCGGCATAATTAGATTGCTGATAATGCTGATGGGAAGAATCAGAAGGCTGTTGTAAATTTTTAGATGCAAGAAGGCCTGAAGGCGTCTCTTCAGTGACGGGACAGCTCCAACGATTATGGGGAGATGGGACTGCATTATCACTGTGTTCAGTTGACGATGATGCCACACTACTAAACTCGTCAAGACTGCTAACAGAGCAGTTAGAGCAAGCCACCGCTTGCCGAAATTTCACTAAGAACGGATAACATCTATCATCAAATTGAAGATTAAATGAATGATCATGATATTTATGAGGGACTGAAACAAGGCAAGAGATGACATCGAGCCTATTCGGGGAATCAAAGTTAAAATCGATGTGAACTAATTTGCCGAAGAGATTACACAAATGAGTAATTAAATCTCGTGTGATCTTTCCTAAAGGTAGACCAACAAAATCCGCATAAACTAAAGATTCGTTAGGAGCCATACTTCCATCCAATGTTACAACATCAGATATCAAGTCGTTAAGGAAATGCCAATCACCATCAACAAAAATAGACAATGCATCATGAGAATAAAAAATAATCAGAACCTGATCTCCTCCTAAAGGTGTGACGCTTCTGGTCGTAAAATTCCTGACCTTAATTATAGTGGGGAGGCGAGGAATTATTGCAAAATCCCTAACCTTTGTTGTGCATGCAAATTTGATCCAAGAAGGGGCTTCAAAGGAGCTGTCTAGCATTACATCAATGGTTGTTTTATCAGTGGAAACAACATCAGCATAGGATCGGGAGTCTCTAGGAGATTCACGAAATAACGGGGCTGGTTTAGGTCTTGCTGCTGCACCATTACGGGGAGAGACTAAGGAAGCTATCATGGTATGGTCATATCTAGCTTGGAATGCTCGAAGGCGAATGACACCAATGATAACAGCATTTAGACTGTATAAAACCTCATGTAGGGGGATTGAACCGTCAATGGTAATGAATCCAATGTTGAGGTTTCGTGCGTTTCGTTTCTTGGGAATACAGACAGAGCCATGGACACCGTATTTAGCGAAAATAGAACGTAGAGCAGCAGCGTTATGGGAGTTGGGAAAATTCTCAAAGTATATTTTAGCTGGATTCATGAAGGGAGGTGATTGTGTTTGAAGGTAAGAGGGCTTATATGCCAGTGGTGGGTGATTAGGTTGACGATGACGAGGGTTAATGGTTGCTGGTCTGGGAAGGAAGGTGTTCTGGTGGCGGTGGTTGCTAGATGAGGTTGGGATCGGGTGGCGGCTAGGGTTGGGGATGGTGGCGGCTTTCATGGCTTCCCTATTTCAAGCTCGTATCCAGGAAACTACAAAAAAAAAAAGCATTACTCTTCCTCCAACTATATTTGTTTTTATTTTCCTGTAAATTTTGCAAATACTATTACATAATCAATGGTGTATAAATATAAAAGTAACTTACCTTCTTGTATTTGGAGACTTTTGTTGCTCCCTTAATGTTCATGTCATGGCTACCTGCATAATGTAGCAATTGCATAGGCTTAGCAAGTTAAAACTTAGTTAAAATAAAATTATCAACCAACCTAAAATAACCACTTAATGTGACAAATAAGAGAAGAAACCTATGAAACAAATGAGCATATGGTTCAAGAGCAGGTAGGCCAGCAACAAGATGTTCATCCAAAGTGGGTGTTGGAAGGTGAAGCAAAAGAGACGGGACAGTAGTTGCAGTAAGTGTGGCAGTCTCGTGGCGAGCTACTTCATCATCACAAACACTCAATATAAGCCCAGCTCCATTTGCTACTGCCCATCTTGGTGTTGATGGCATCAGTTGAGGATGCTTCCCAGATCCACGAGATGAAGCCAATAAAAAATATATATATAAGAAATAAATACATTTTTTATGGTTACTCGATGTTAATGAATCAACTTCACTTATCATGTTACATATATAAGTACTGTAACAGAATCCGTTCAGTACATATCATATGACAACTTTTTCCAAACGAATCTTCTATTTTTCAACTTAACCTAATACAATGTGAAATCCAAGAATGATTCAAAAAGAAATTTGGAATTATTGTACACAGAGAGAGACGTATGCACTCCACTTGTGATTATGACAATTTTGTTGCATAAATTATAAGGAAATTAAACTCAATATCAGTAAAACCTATCAATGTGAGTTTTTTGGCCTAATACATCAGTTGCACCTTTAAGTTGGCAAAAAATGTCATGTACCACCCTAACCTTTTCCATGTTACACCTAAAGTTGGCAAAAAAGTCAAACATAACCCCCTGTTACGGACTTGCCCACTCACAAGTCGGAGAGTGTGATACACTCTCGCCGATGTGGTATAAAAGTGTAAAATGTAGAAAAGTCAAACCAATAAAAATTTGACACGTGTAATTGACCTAAAAAATTTTAAAAAAGTCCCTTAAACAATTTCATTTAAATCCCTACTTTATTTTGAACTATTCAATTATACAATCTTCTACAAAAACTTCTATAAACGTAAATCAATATGGGCTGCTAAATATAATTCGTAATCTTTGAAATAATTTAAATTCAAGCATTCCCCACCTTTCTTTTCACTTTCGTAACAATAATCCAATGAAAACAAAAACATCCCAAAATCAAATCCCTTAAACCCGTTCAAAATACTAATTACAATTCATTCAATAACAAGCAAGTAAAACTCAGCAATCATCTAAGTTCTTTTTACATGATTTCAATTCCCTCCAAATTCGACCATATCATTGAAGCAAAAGTTACCCCTCTCTCCAAATTGATAAATGCTTCAAGAAGAAGAATCAAAAGAGAAAGCACAAGAAACATTCTTATGGTCATAGTATCCCCGGAGGAGAAGGATAACACAGTCGTCAGTTGCTGCTCTTGTGCTCATCCCTATCATAGCAGATTATTTAACTTGTACATTTATCTAAGGTTAGTTGTCTTGGATTATATTATGTAGAACCCAAGTTAATAGTACCTCATAGTAGGATAGTGAAATTAATTGAGTACTAAGTATACTCTTAATTAATGAAGCAGACTTGAGTATGTTTAAGGGAAAAAACCTCAGTTTGCTAAGTAATTAATTAAGTTACTGTTCGCAAGGTTTCGACTCTCATGACTCTAAGGGGTTATATTCTAAAATGAGCAAAAAACCTTGTTCCCCACTTCTCTACCGATAAAATAAAAGTTCAAATATGAACAAGTATTGTCAGTACCGCTTATCTAAATAAAAAAATGTTGACCACTGCAAGCATACAGTTACAATGTAGTTTTAAAAGATATTGATCCCATAGGGAAGGACCAGCTCTAAAGATCAACAAGAGAAATGGAATAAAGAAATAAAATAGATGTGGTTTTATTTAGGAGGATTGGAATGATGGATGGATAGATAAATGTATGATAGATTAGAGAAGATAAAAGTATATAGATTTTCCCTACGAACAAGTATAGCAAAGAAAACATGCAAGGTCATTAAAGATATTATGTTCACTAGATTAATTTAACAGACTCGAGACACTCAGATATTCAATTATTCACCGCAGAGCAACACATGAAATGACTTTTCTAAATCTAGTGTAAACGAATTAAGATGATTATATAAACCTGGATAACAATATTACTATGCTTAGTACGTGTCACTCTCACATAGCCACATTTAGCAAGTTACCATTCCAAAAACGTTGGCTCACTAAACAACGTTATAATCACAGATCCAATGATTATACATAATCTCATTAACCCCAAAACTACTCTTAAAGTTAACTCAAAATCATATAACTTGATTATAAAAGACTCAACACGAAATACATTATGGCACATAGACATATCATAAACTTCAAAATAGAAAGTATAAGTAGAAAACAAAGTAAAGTTGTAAGGTTTGCAAGTAAAAGCTAAAGTTGATCAAACCGTATCCACTCTTTAATGGGAGTCGTCAATTCCCGCAATGCCTACGTCTACTTTGAATCCGGTCTCGACTCGTACAGAACCTCCGCTAGGATATTATTCTTTGTGAATATCAAATAAACGAATGTTGAAGAACGAAAACTTTTATTGATAAGTGATTTGCAATTACACTTATACAACAATCGCGTGAATATGTAGAGAAATCTAGTGATCGAAATAAGGTTCGAATCACTTATACATTTTCTCGCTAACACTTATGAAAGTGGCGAAATCTAGACATTTTTACTCTCTATCCGTGCATACACATGCACAGTAACACACACATAATCACTCACAATCCATGCCATGAAAATGATGAGTTTGGAGCCCTATTTATAAAGTTTGAAGGGTTATGTCTATCCATACGAAGAGTTGTGTCCATTGGCTAAAGATTGCATCACTTCATTGTGATTGGATGAGTTGGTTTGATCTTATCCACAATGGAAAAGCATGTTTTTTCATGATTGGTTGACTTCTAAAAGGTGTCTTTTCGTTGGGTAGTTGATAGCAGTTGATTGTTCTTATCTAGCTGTTAAAAGAAGAAAAGAGTTGAGCAAAAACCATCCAAGTCACGATCGCGAGGTTCATGTCATGACCGCGAACTTTAGGTTGGCAAATTTCTGTTCTGAAGAATACTAAGTCGCGACTGCGAATGGTTTGTCGAGACCATGAATTGTGTTTTTTTTCAGAATTCTTCTTGTAACTTCACCAATCTTTGACAGCTTCGATCCTAAGACAAATCTTTAAGTTCCACACATCTTTTCGAACCATTTTAACTCTTTTTTTCATAGATTTCCACTTTAGATCATTTTACTCCCAAGATTTACCTAGTATCTGCATTTGCACAAAAAACAACTACATACCACATGAAATCTTTTATATGAAGTATAAAAAGACTTAAACTATAGTGTTTAATGTGTAAAATTATAATGATAATAAGTGTAATTATACATTTATCATGCCCCCACACTTAACTTTTGCCTTGTCCTCAAGGTAAATTCAACAGAAGTGTATAAATTGGTAATCAAGTTCATACCTCATTTGGTTAAAGACTATTGTAGTGAGTACCACATTCCCACATTGCAAAAGATTCAACTCGAAGTCTGAAATTTCCCATAAATTATTAATTTGCAATTTATATAGTTTAGTTGCATACCTTTGTTCTTAATGGAGAGTCAACCAAATCGCATCTTCATATAAGCGTCATATGCATACTCAAATATTTCCTTCTCTTGAGCATAGTATAAAGTATAAAGGACATAGAAAACACACTTTAATTAATTTCCCTCAAGGCATTTTTAGGTAACCTAGGATGCTAAAACACTCTCAGTGGTTGCATTTTTATACTCTATACCACTCTCCCCTTTTTTAGTGGTTGCATTTTATGCTCCATAGCACTCTCTCATTTATTTTCTTTTAAGCACATATTTCTGAAGTACTTTGTACTTTGCACCCATTTTTCATGCTATGCTTTCTTTTCTTTCTTTTTTTCACTCAATGAATGGTTGCAATTTCTTCTCCGTACCATTCCTCCTCTTTTGCATAACTCATTGGTTATCCTCTCTTTCTTTTGATTTTTCTTTACTACGCTCATCCTTTATTGATCCATTTCAAAGTATTATGGCTATAGTTTCCCAACACTTTAAACACACTCAATACTTATAGGATTTATTCGAGATTTGCATATAAAACTCATAGTAAGAATACCATTAGATATTACTCCACTTAAACTTTTCGGAAGCATTAAACTAAAACTCTATAACTTATACTAATTCATGTTGCATTAAAATGTATATCGAAACTTACTTGGAATGTTGCTCTCGAATGTTACTCACCACTCATCCTTGCCAAATTGATAAATGTTGTGCACTAACATCAAACTTGTAATACCTAACACTCAAAATAACCTTGGACAAATGTTAGTAAAGAATGGATAATGTATAAATGACACGAAAATCAACAACAATTTTCAAATCTTCTGTTTTTTATTTTATTCAAATTTTTTTGTTTTTGATTTTTTTACAAATGCTCCGCCACACTAAAGAACACAATATCCTCATTGTGAGAGATTTTATTAAAAATGAAAAACTAAACAAACAACTAACTAGTCTAAAAATTTGAAAAAGAAAAGTAAGAAAAGAGGAAACCCTTTTTTATTGAGAAGGATAATCCAGGGCCCATATTGCGATCGCGAAGGCCTGTCGCCATCATGGTTTCCTTCAAAACAAGAACAAAAGGTTTTACTGTATAACTTCACGAGCGCAGGATGTATGTCACGGTCACAATCTTCTTTAATTCTTCAAATTCTTCAAATTTTAGACTTTGTACTAGAAAAACTTAGAAAAACAAATGTAATAAATATAATTGCCCGTTCTCCGGTAATTTGATCTCTAGAAAGAACTTGCCTTCCCTGGCAACGGCTCCAAAAACTTGTTCGCAAAGTTTTGACTCTGATGACTCTAAGGAGTTATATTCTAAAACGATGCCAAAAACCTTGTTCCCCATTTCTCTGCCGATAAGATAAAAGTTCAAATACGAACATGTGTTGTTAGTACTGCTTATCTAAATAGAAAAATGGTGACCACTACAAGTATACAGTTACGATGCAGTTTGAAAAGATATCGATCCCACGAGGAAAGACTAGCTCTAAAGATCAACAAGAGAAATGGAATAAAGAAATAAAATAGATGTGGTTTTATTTAGGAGAATTTGAATGATGGATGGATAGATAAATGTATGATAGATTAGAGAAGATAAAAGTATATAGATTTACCCTACAAATAAGTATAGCAAAGAAAACATGCAAGGTCATCAAAGATATTATGTTCACTAGATTAATTTAATAGACTCGGTTCTAGACACTCAGATATTCAATTATTCATCGCAGAGCAACACATGAAATGACTTTTCTAAATCTAGTGCAAGCGAATTAAGATGATTATATAAACTTGGACAACAATATTACTATGCTTAGTACGGGTCGCTCTCACATAGCCACATTTAGCAAGTTACCATTCCAAAAATGTTAGCTCACTAAACAGAGTTATAATCAAAGATCCAGTGATTATACACAATCTCGTTGACCCCGAAATTACTCTTAAAGTTAACTCAAAAGGATATAACTTGATTAATTTAAAAGACTCAACACGAAATACACATTATGACACATAGACATATCATAAACTTCGAAATAGAAAGTATAAGTAGAAAACAAAGTAAAGTTGTAAGGTTTGCAAGTAAAAGCTAAAGTTGACCAAACGTCTCCACTATTTAATGGGAGTCGTCAATTCCCGTAATGCCTGCGTCTACTTTGAATCCCGTCTCGACTCGTACAGAACCTCCTCTAAGATGTTATTCTTTGTGAATATCGAATAAATGAATGTTGAAAAATGAAAACTTTTATTGATAAGTGATTTGTAATTACACTTATACAACAATAGCTCAAATATGTAGAGAAATCTAGTGATCGAAATAAGTTTCGCTAACACTTATGAACATAGCGAAATCTAGACATTTTTACTCTCTATCTATGCATACACATGCACTATAACACACACATAATCACTCACAATCCATGCCATGAAATTGGTGAGTTTGGAGCCCTATTTATAGAGTTCGAAGGGTTACGTCTATCCATACGAAAAGTTGTGTCCATTGGTGAAAGATTACATCACTTCATTGTGATTGGATGAGTTGGTTTGGTTTTATCCACAATGGAAAGGCACGTTTTCATGATTGTTTGACTTCCAAAAGGTGTCTTTTCATTAGGTAGTTGATGGCGATTAATCGTTCTTATCTAGCAGTTGAATGAAGATAAGAGTTGACCAACAACCGTCCAAGTCGTGACCGCAAGGTTCATGTCGTGACATGACTTTAGGTTGGCAAATTTCTGTTCTGAAGAATACTAAGTCACGTCCACGAATGGTTGTCGCGATCGTGAATTGTGTTTTTCTTCAGAATTCTTCTTGTAACTTTAGCGATCTTTGACAGCTTTGATCCTAAGCCAAATCTTTAAGTCCCACGCATCTTTTCCCACCTTTTTCACTCTTTTTTATAGATTTCCCCTTTAGATCATTTTACTCCCAAGATTTACCTAGTATCTGCATTTTACCAAAAACAACTACATACCACGTGAAATCTTTTATATGAAGTATAAAAATGACTTAAACTATAGTGTTTAATGTGTAAAATTATAATGATAATAAGTGTAATTATACACTTATTAGTTACGACCTAGAGTGGGAAAAGCTGAGTCTGTGATGAGTACTACGTAGTTTAGAAGAATATCTTCTCAATTGTGTTGAGTAAGCTTTTGTTGATTAAAAGCTGATTTCTTTAACACTCAGAGAATTAAATGACACTTGTATCGCTAACATCTTCTGTGAGAAATGGAATATTCTTTCTATGCTTTTCAGGTTAAAAAGCGCTGAAATTAATGAAGATATCTAGTGGTCCTCACAATTCAAAAGGTGTCAGTATAGAATGTTAGAGATTCCTCACTAAAGTCCAAGATAAAAAGAATCCTTTAACATATGTCATTTTCTCAATATCTCTGAGCGTCTATGCAAGCGTCACCAATATTAACTAATCACAAGATTCCACATTCCAATTCACGCGCCTCTCTCAATCCGTTTTGCTTGAAGATAAACTAGAATTTCTCAACGGGATTTTATCACACCTCAACGTTCAAATTTCTATCTCTTAATATCCTGGAATCTGTTTTTAACGAGAAGATTCAAACGATATGAAGACAAGAGAAATTGAAGAACTGCAAGGATAAAAAGTTTACAATGGTTACTTCGCAAAGCTTCAAGTATAAATAGAAGACATAATAGACATTCAAACTTGGTGAATCACCTCAAATTTCTTTAAGAGCTGAAACTCTACGCAAATACTCCCAGCTTCAAGAAATTCCAAATTCAAGCAATCAACAATCATTTTAAATCTATTTATAATAGAGAGATTCAATTACTTATATTTAACATTGTAAGGATTCAACATTCTATAAGTTGAATTTAGTCCGCAACTTTCATTTCAAATCTGAGTGTCAGTTTGGGAAGGGTACCTAAACTGAGTTGAGTGGTAGTTAGAAAGAAAGATACTTTCTATAAAAACTATGGTTATTTGCTATAAAGGCTGCTCCGCCTGAGTAAGAAACGGACACTAATGGACTAAAGCTCGGAGAAGGAATCCGGGGACTGAAGGTAGGCTCGGGGCTAGACCAGGATAAAATCAGGTGTTGAAGTTCTGAACTTTCACTTTAGCTTTTATTGCTTCAAACTCATTCATCATTCATTCTATTGTTAAGTGTTTTTCTTGAAAAACCAATCCAAGTTGAGTAGAGTACTCAGCAAGAGATTGAAGATAAACTGTGCTAGCAAATCTTAGCAGTTTATAAGTTTTTAGATCAACTCAGCACACATAACTCAGTACGCATCTATAAACTTAACTTGGTTAAATAATTTTATAAATCTTTAAAAGTAACCAAGATTTGCATTCTCCTCCCCCTCTGTGGTTGTTTACAAGTTGTTTAAGGACCAACAAGTGGTATCAAAGTGAGTGCTCAACTTATCGAGTAACTGTCTTTGAGTTAAAGATCCATAAATGGCTTATAACAACTACAGTTCTGGCTCTAATAGACAGTGCACCTGAAGGAGGGAATGTCTGTAACCAGGCCACTTCTTTTTTAGGGTAATAATTACACGTTCTGGAAAAACCGCGTGAAAAACTTTATTCAATCGCAAAGCATGCAGGCTTGGCTCGAGATCGAGCTTGGCCCCATAGATCCCACTGTTGTGAGGAATGGAATTCATGTTCTATTAAATCTAGAGGACTATCATGATGCTAACATGAGGCTTCTCAAGGAGTATGCCGCAACAATTAACTACTTACATTGTGCACTAGATCTTACTGAGTTCAATAGTGTCTTAGGATGCTAGACATCACAGGAAATCTGGAAGAAATTGGAAATTACCTACGAGGGGATGGACAAGGTCAAGGAGTCGAAGATCAATTTCATGTTGAGGGAGTATGAGATGTTCTCAATGGGCACCAGTGAGGGTATTCAAAGCATGAATACCAGGTTCATTAACATCGTTAATGAACTAAAGAGATTGGGAAAGGAGTTCATCAAGGAGGAGCTCATCAAAAAGATTCTGCACACTCTTACCTTAGAGTAGAACTCTAAGAAGAGCATTATTAAGGAGGCTCATGACTTGAAGACTTACAACTAAAGATGAGTTGATAAGCACCTTGTTGACTCATGCGATGTCTCTGAGAAGGTATTCTGATTACTCCAAAAGGAGTCTAGGCAAGGAAAGAGAGGGCAAAGCCATTATCTTGAAAGCTGATTTATCTAATGAGTCCACCAGCTACAACTCTAATGAGCAAATGGCCCTTCCGACTAGGCATTTCAAACTCTTCATGAAGAAGGAGGGGAAGTTCAACAAGAAGAAGTTTCCCACTAAAATCAAGTCAACTTAGCACCGATGTAAAGCTGAGGAAGGACCCAAGAAGGAACACAGAAAAGACATCAAGTGCTTTGGTTGTGGAGAAAAATGCCATATTCAAACCAGCTGTTCAAAGGAGTTGAAGGATAGATTTAAGAAGAGGTTCAACAAGATGAATGAGGCACCTGTTGCCACATGGAGCGACTTAGACAAATCATCATCGTCTGATGAGGAAGTAACTGATTCAACCAACCTCTATCTTATGGCTATTGAAAATCAAAGGTTCGAAGGCTCAGCATCTACCTTTGGTAGAGATCAATCCGCTGCTAACTTTGAAGCTGAGTGTAACAAGGGAAAGGCTCCTGAAGCTGAGGTACATTCTGAAATTCCCTTGCCTATTGAAGAATTCACCCAAGCTCTCTTTAATGCTATGAAACTGACTAACAAGTTGATGAAAAACATCAAAGAGCTAGTGAGGAGAAGTGAAAATTTAGAAGACACTATCGCTTCCTTATCTCTTGATATAAGTTTTCTTCAAGAAAAAGCCGAGTATTAAGATTGTTCGAATAGTGAGCTCACTAAGCAAATAGATAAGTTGACTAATAAGCTACAACTTTGAAGAAGAAACAAAATCCTCCTCTAGCCAACAGTCAACTTCCGAGTAACCAAACTCGCAATTCTAAGAGGAACAATTCCTCTAAAAAGAAGAAATCGAGCCAGCCAAAACAAAAATGGCGTATGGTTTTTGCAAAAAAGCTGGACATGCCACAATATTGTGTAGGCATAAAAATGGTTATTATGACAAGTACGACTGGACTAATTTAAGCACCTCTAACAAGGGAGGACCTAGCTTAAAAGCATAGGTACCTAAGAAAACATAACTGTTTTGTAGGTGAGCCTTAAATCCGCTGATGACTCTAGAATGTGGTATGTGGATAGCGAATGCTCAAGGAATATGACGGGAGATGAAGACTAGTTCATCTCATTTGAGTGCAAAGGAAATGAAATTATTAGTTTTGGAAATAACCAAAAAGGCAAGATTGTAGGCTATGTCACTGTTGGTATCTCTCCTTTAATTGAGGAGGTTTCTCTAGTCAAAGGTCTGATGTTCAACTTGTTTAGTGTAGCCCAGCTTTGTGACAAAGGTAAAAAGGTTACATTCGACTCAACAGGCTGTTCAATTATTAATTGTAAGATTGATTCTACTATTCTCTTTGCACCTAGAGTCAATAATGTACATATGATTAATTTATCCCAAGGCTCCACTAATGTGTGTGTTGTATCTAAGGAGGATAATTCATGGCTTTGGCATAGAAGGTTAGGTCATATAAATATGAACATTATGTCCAAATTGGCTAAAAAGCAATTAGTTGTGGGTTTACCCAGTATCAGCTTTGAAAAGGATAAATTGTACTCAGTTTGCAACTAGGTAAGCAAGTTAAGAAATCTTTTAACTTAATAAATCACGTAGTAACTAAGTGACCGTTGGAGCTCCTCCACCTAGATCTTTTCGGCTCAGTTCAGTCTATAAGCATGGGTAGTAAGAGATTCTCGATCGTGGTAGTGGATGAATTCATGAGATTCACTTGGGTAGTCTTGCTAAGTAGCAAAGATGAGACATATGAATCTTTTATCAAGTTCATTAACCAGATAATGAATGAAATAAGAACTAAATTCAGTAGAATCTAAAGTGATTATGGACATGAATTCGAGAACTTCCATTTCAAAGAATTATGTTCAACACATGGCATTGACCATAATTTCTCTTCTCCCTAAACGCCTCAATAAAATGGGGTTGTAGAAAGGAAGAATAGAACAATAGCTAAAATGGCTCAATCCATGCTGAGTGATAACAATCTACCAAAGTACTTTTGGGGAGAAGCTGTTAACACAGCCTGTTATATCTTGAATTTGGTTTTAATTCACCTAATTTTAGAGAAAACACCCTATGAACTTTGGTGAGGGAGCAAGCCTAAGATTGGTCATTTGAAATCATTTGGTTGTAGGTGCTTTATTCTTAACACCAAGGAGAAACTAGGTAAGTTTGATGAGGGTATCATTTTGGGATAGTCAACTAACAGCAGGGCATATAGAATATATGTCAAAAGAACCGGCCTATTAGAGGAGTCTATGCATGTAGATTTTAATGAAACTAATAATGCAGATAGACATCCATCTGATGAAGATGAAGGAGTACCCCCAGCAAGCATATCCATTCAATATGCCACTCTCTATGCTATCAAACCCAGTGCAAGAACTTGAAGCTGAGGAAGTCAAATATGATGATGATCTTTCAATCAACTTCAACGATGGCGAAGATCAATCTCGACCTCAACAACCCATTATCGATCCTCTAGTAGTTGATCCGAGTCTTCCAAGAGTGATTAGAGTTCATCGTAACCATCCGCTAGATAGCATTATTGATGATGTTCATAATCTAGTGATGATGTGAGGTGAGCTTAGTATGATGATAAGTCATCCAGCCTTCATATCATTGATCGAACCCTAGAAGTTTTAAGATGCAGAAGGAGATGATTATTAGATTATGGAAATGCAAATCAGTTCAAGCGCAATGATGTTTGGGATCTATTTCCTAAGCTTAAAGAGAAATCAATCATCTAAACCAAATGGGTTTTCAAGAATAAGCTAGATAAAGATGGTTCTGTGTGCCCGGCTTGAAGCAATTCGAATTCTGTGTGCTTTTGCATCTCATATGAACTTCAAATTGTTTCAAATGGATGTTAAGAGCATATTCTTAAATGGATTCTTTCAAGAAGAAGTGTATGTTTTCCAAGCCTCCTGTCTTTGAAGATCCAAAGAATCTTGAGCATGTCTTCAAATTGAAGAAAGCTCTCTATAGATTGAAGCAGGCTCCTAAAGCTTGGTATGCGAGGTTGACCAATTTCTTAATCAGTAAAAGCTATTAAAGAGGAAAATCATATGCGACTCTATTTATCAAGCGAAGAAAGGAAGATGTGTTGCTCGTCCAAATATACGTTGATGATATCATATTTGGAGCAACTAATGAGAAGCTGTGCAAGGAGTTCGGCAAATAGATGAAGAGCGAGTTTGAAATGTCTATGATGGGAGAGCTCAACTTTTTCCTTGGTCTTCAAATCAAGAAAACTGAAGATGAAATTTTCATCAGTCAAGTTAAGTATGCCAGAGAAGTCTTGAAGAAGTTTGATATGGAGCATTTGAAGCCAATGTCCACTCCCATGGCCACTGATACTATCCTGAGTAAAGATGAAGTTGGAAAACCTATGGATAACAAGTTCTACAGAGGAATCATAAGCTCTCTTCTTTATCTCACTACTAGTAGGCCTGACATTCAGTATGATGTATGCTACTGTGCTCGTTATCAAGCTGACCCCAAAGAATCTCATTTAGTCATTGCGAAGAAAATTCTCTGGCACTTACAAGGCTCAATTAAAGCAGTTTTGTGGTATCCCAACAGCTCGGATTTCACTCCTAGAGAATTCACAGATGCTGATTATGGTAGAGATAAGCTCGATAGGAAAAGCACCATAGGAGGATGCCATTTCCTTGGAGAATTCTTGGTCTCATTGTATCGTAAGAAGTAAACTTTTGTCACGCTGAGTAGAATTGAAGTTGAGTACATGGCCGCAGGAAGTTGCGTAGAACAATTACTATCGATTAAGTAGCAACTGGAAGATTATGGTATAAAGTCAAAATGCCTCGAAGTTATGTGTGACAACAAGAGCGCAATTGACCTATCTAAGAATCTTGTTCGGCATGGCAGGATGAAGCATGTCAACATCAAACATCACTTCATTAGGGATCATGTGCTAAGAGGAGATGTCAAGTTGGAATATGTTCCTTCAAAGGAACAACGCACTGATATCTTCACCAAATCATTGCCAAAGGAGCAATTCAATACTCTAGGGTAATTAATTGGAATGGTAAATCCACGTTGAAGAAGAAGAAAATGAAATTCTCAAAATTTTGGCTAAGTGTTGGAGATCAAGCCTTGAGAAGACACGCGGATAACACCGTCTATATTTTAAAGTGATAGTGTGAGGAACAGTTTCGTGATTAAATTCAAGCTCTACGTTTCTAAAAGGACGTGCATTTGAAGAGGAACCATTTTTTTTTTATCAAAACTCACCATTTTGCTAAGGTAGTTAATCAAATGCCAATCTCAGTGTTCATTTTCACCAAGGACCGAGGAAGCACAACGTAACCCTAAGAGATGATGTTGCCTATATAAGTTAAACAATTGAAGAGAGAAGTTTCATTTGCTTTTGATTAATTTGAATCCTAAAGCATTCGAACCCTAATTCCCTCCTCCTTCAATTTCTCTGAAACCTCTCTCAAATGGTGATTACCCGAACAACCTTCAGGCCTCTGTGTCACTACTTCATTGAAAATCTTTGTGAACGTTGAGGGAAAGACTCAAAAGTTAACCCTAGAAGGCTTTTACCCAAGGTGGATTAGGTGAACAACTTGGAATATGGACTGGTCTACGAGGTAGATATGAGGGGTTGCTGAAGAACAAGATCATGCATCGAATCATTAAGTAGAAACAACTTAGTTACTTTCTGAAGATGGAAGGGCCAGCCATCAGTGGGCTTATTAGGGTTTTCTACTCTAACTCTACACCATTTAGGGGTTTAACGATGTGTTGAAAATTAGGTTTGGGGGTAAAACCACCCTAATTTGCTTGCATCTAATAGGGAGCATTCTCAACATGCCTAACAGAGGTACTCAACTCTGCAAGAAT